>VWZP01008292.1:761172-773577 GCA_013396995.1 Dicaeum eximium | reverse complement strand
GGGGTTTTTTGTTTGGTTTGGGGTTTTGGTTGGTTGGTTTTTATTTTGTTTGGTTGGGTTTTTTGGTTGGTTTTTTGGGGGGTTTTTTTGGGCGGGGAGGGGAGGGGTGTTTATAGGTGAGATTAAATTGAATATTGCAAAGATGACTTGCCAAGGGGAGGGTACAGCCAGCCTGTGTCAGCCTCTACAGCAGCACCAACAGAAAGGGGGGTAGGAAGCGAAGAGGGGCATATTTCCCAAGTCAGGGCTTTATTCCCTAACAGGGGAACTGCCAAGAAAACCCCAAGCCCTAACCAAGCCAAGCCAGCCCCCCCGGCCCTTTCTGCCTTGCCCCGTCCCTCGGTTACCGCGGTTCCGCTGTCCCCGCCAGCCCGAGCCGCTCCCGGTCACAGCCGTGCCCCTGGCAACGCGTCCGGGGCAGGCACGGAGCGGGGCCCTGGCTGGGGAAGGGGCACAGGGCTGGGTGCCTGCAGGCCAGCAGTCTTCACCGGGGGAAGCTCACAGAACACCGGGGTTTGTTGGTTTTGTTTGTTTGTTTCACTTCGACTAAACATTTACCTGAGAATATTTGCTCACCTTTTCCCTCAAGGAAGTCAGAAGAGGCGAGCGGAGCAGACGGCACTTGGGCAGCGGCTCCAGTTACCCAGACAGGCTTTCCTTCTGCCCCCAGAACCTGCCAAAGCAGCACCCCCGCAAAAGCAGCCTGCCTTGATGGCTGCTGAACTGCCTCCAGCTCAAAGAGCACCTCCTGCTCTTCCTCCTCACCTTTCATCCAAATAAAGTGGATAAACACGGGAAGGGAGGAAGTGAAGGTTCAGTAAAAGAAAGTTAGACCTGTGGGTGTGGGGGAGGCTGCACATTTTCTCTGAAGATCCCGTGAGCTTTAATCAGCCTCTGGGGACAGTGCCATCGCACTATTTCTGTACTCAAAAGTACTTCACCTTTCTCAGGAATGCTGACTTAATCACGTTTTCCAGAGAAGAAAATGAAGAAGATGGGGATAGTACTATTTTTTTATCCTTGTCCTTGTCCCTGTGTGCCCGATACCGTTTCACTGCTGTTGCCGAGGACACAGAAGCACCCAAGCAGAGGGTGTTGCCGGCGTGGCTCATGCTGCTCCAGGGTAACCTCATTCTGCAATCCCGATCTATTAAGTATTTTTGACGGGTTAAATTTGTACTGGGCAGTCTTACATAAACCCAGAGGAAATCTGGCACATATTTTACTATCCACTGCAAATTAGAACAAAAATATCATCCTGGATTTGTCCAGCATTCGACTACAGCCTAATCCATCCTACTACTGGAGTGGTGCGCAGATGCAGGATTAAATGATTATGAAACTTTGTCCTAACTTTCCTGAGCATGTGCTCGAGCACACTTCCCCATCAGTAGTCCTGCAGTGCCACTGCTGGTTCGGGAGCTACACTTTAGCTGCTTCTACACGCTTGGGGATGGGGAGAGAGTGCTTATATAGCTGTATCTTACAGCAGATCTATGAAGTTATTTGCCCTTAAAAAACCACACTTTATTCTGATGAACTGTAACAAGAGTAACAACAAAAGAGACCAAAAAAAATGATTAAGAAAAGTAGAAATGTTGTGTAACACTGAAAAAGAACAGGCGCAATACCCACTCTTCAAGCCATTTGACTGAGAAAAAAACTACCTTATTACAAAATGCTCACACTTTAAAATGCTTTAACCCTTGTTTGATAGCATTTAAAAGTAGAGTTCTCAGAAAAACTTCATGTTTCTTTTTCCTTAACAGGGACAGGAAATAATTCAGGAAGGGTTAATTTGGGATTTTTCATTCTAAATAATGTCAAGGAGTAATTTTCATTAATCAAATTCCTCATGTTGCATTTCATAAAATACATGGAAAGGATGTTCTCAGCCTTTCTGAGCAAAGAATAATGCAAATCTCTTGAATGTAGGGACCTAATAAAGCCACACTAATTTTGAAAGAAAAAATAGTTTTTAAATTACTACAAACTTTGTCTTCCATGAAAATGCTCAGTGTGAGAGAAGATGCTAAAATTGATCAGTGTTATGAAACCCCAATTCCAGTACCTAGTACATTCAAAAATGTGCCAGCTGATATTCTGCAGGTGTCTAAATCAGAATGGATGCGTAAAGCCAAAACTCATGTGATGATGTCCCTGTGATAAGCACATGTGGTGGGGTCAGCAATCTTCTGAAGGAAATAACCTGGTTTTCCAACCCTGGACTTCCCCCCTGGACAAAGGGGGTGATGAAAATGTAATATGCATATGGGGGAACAAATCAGGCTTGGGAAAGAAGTGGGAATCTGTGCAAGTGAAAGCTGCTGGTGCTGATGTATTAGGTCGTTTTCATTTAGAGGAACTTTAAATCAGACACAGAGTCCTTGAAAGTCTAAACTCAACTCATGCAGCTATTTTTGCAAATCCTCTGTATGTGGATCTTAGGTTTCCACATATGTATGAAAATTCCCTGATTTTCCCCAAGCAAGTAATTCCTGCTAATGCTTCCACCACAATCCAGCAAAGTAGCAGCAAAACTTCCTAGGGCCAATCTAACATCATGGATGCAGCCAAAGCTGTGTATCCAATAAACAATGAAAGCACTCAAGTGTAGCTCTAATTCAGGATTACCTGAAAACAGGAATACAACCAACTGTGGGAGAATGGGGATGCTCTTTGTTCACATAAAGATACTCGAGCCCTCACTGCAAGTTGTAGGCCCTTCTCAGTCTGGAGGAATTTACCTGTCTCCTGATTCCCTAACCTTACCCAGGGGCACACATACTCATGGAGCAGAAATAGGACCACTATGCAGGTAAACACAGACTCATGGGACAGAAGGAAAAGCAGGTGGAAAGGCCCTTCAGCTAGCTTGAGGGAGCACTCCTGGACCCCAACCCTTTTTCCTGGATGGTTCTGCCTTTTACACAGATCCTGGACTAAAATTAACAATTATGTGTGTATATAAACCACCTAGGACCAGAACCCAACGCACTTCCCAACCTATGACAATTAATGGCATTTTTTTGGAAAGTGAGAGATAATTAATGTAAAAATACATGTAAATGGACTTTTTATTTGCAGGCTGTTAGAAATAGAAATATATCAGTAAGAATAAAAATGTACAGAAGTTTTCAAAACCTTTTTTAGGAAAAAAAAAAAAACAAAACAGAAGCAAACAAGAAAACATAAACAGTCCATGTTATAGGATGTTTCTCCTCACCTGTGTTCTGCCACTAGCATATGGAAAAGGAAGAAAAGGACCACTTTAACCAGCACATTCTCAATTTTATTTTAAAATCCTTAGATAAGTGTTAGGTGAATTTCAACTTACATTTTGCTTTAAATAAAAATAATTACAAGCTTTTGTTCTGTAATTTTGGGTAAACAGAAAGCTGGTAAGCAAACAAACTTTAGTGAAAAAACCCAACAGTTCCGTAGAAGATTCCATTTTGGAATTTTTATTTTTGACACAATTAAGGGTTTCTTTTTAGATTAAAGCCATTCCATAGAGTAATTTTCATGCAACAGAGTAAACTTTTTTCCTATGCTGTTTGACAGCATAAATGTTCACATGGAACAAGTTGTTAACTATGAATGCAAATAACATTATGAACTTTAATGAAACTGTTTCAACAACAACAGTTAGGGTCTAAGGGACATCAAAAAGATGTGTAAACCGAAGTGTTTTGGAAATATTTTAGCTACAGTAAGAGTAACACCAAAATATTTGCATTTTTGCTGAGAACACATGGAGCACCTATCAGTTCTAGAAGTGATTCTGGAAATGACACCATCAGCTGCACCAACCTTAATAAGTAATTACCAGACATTTAACAGATTCTCAATGATTTTTAATGTTTTCAAATTTTAACAGAGTATAAGTAGAGTAAAAATTAGAAAATTTCTTATTATTGCCCTGTCTTGTTACAGAAGAACGTTTTATACCTATCTCTTGCATCTGTACCTTTCAAAATCTCATTGAATAAATATGCTTTACAGGTTTATGCATAAAATTCCTTTCAAAGAAATAAAAATCAGGAACTAAGATCTGAATTATTTTAAGTTGGCTTCCCCAGCCACTGACATAGTATAACAATGTCTGACTTGCACAAAATTATATAATTTATTTCAATATTCTTACAAGCTTCTAGTCATACAATCAACTTATTTTCCACATCAATTTATTTTAAGAAACCTCATATACATAAGAAATTATTTTAGATATCTTACATGACAACTTATCAAGTATTCAGACAGATGTGTGTAGTGCCTTTCACTGTGCCTGTGACATTACTTTCCTCCTATTTCATCAACAATGAAAGTTATCATTAAAAACTGACTTACAAATACAGTTGTTCAAAAGGTAGAAGACAAAAATAAAAAGTAAAAAACATTTTTTGTTGTGGTCCTCAGAATTACTGAAAATACCTTTGGCTTTTGCAATAAATTTTCAAATGGCATATGAAATGAAAATCTCAAAAATTTGGACATACAAATTAGTAGCTCCTGAGTTATACTGTAGAAGCATTTTAGGCAATCACTTGTAACACACATGTATAGAGGAAGGAACTTCCTTAAATACCCCAGTAAAAAAAATGTTATATTACAGCACATGCTAGCGTTGTAATTCATGCTTCAGGTTGTTTTTAAATTCCACCCAAATGCAATAGGTTCATGCTGGCATTTCATGAAGCTGTATTACAAAAAGTAATTAACACTGAATAGCTACAAAATCATTTCCTATTTTTAAGGAAACTGTAGCAAACCCATCAGCAGAGCACTGTGCCTCATTGGAATATGTCTTCACAACTTTGTTGTGTCATGGGAGGCTGTAACACTGCATTACAGCAACACTGCTGTTATTTTCTCTTTTTCACACAATAAATCAAAAATTTACAAAAATGTAGCCAACCAACAAACACAAAAGTATGCTGCATATTCAGTTCTGCCTAGAGATAGCACTCTGCAATTACAGCTATAGAATTCAAGCACTTGGAAGTTATGGCTGTGCATTCCTTACACAGCCACATAGTCACACTGTGTGTTACCACATAAACTTCTCTATGTGAGGGGCAAAAGATGGAAAGTGCACTTTTAATCAACTGGAGTATAGAACTATTTTTTTTCAGCATGACATCATGTCATACATTAGCATTCACATGCTAAGCTAAGAATGACATCTCTCATAGTCATCTTCATAATTCAGTAATACTGAGCAAATGCCGCTGCATCTCCTAATTGATTTTGTAGGATTGTATTTATCATAACTTCATACTATTAATTTTAGTTGTTGCTTCAAAATGCACTTGAAACAAGTTAACAGCATTTTCAAAGATGAGACACTTGAGGCTCCAGTGCACAGATTCATTGTGTCATTTACATATTTGATCAAAGCACTAAAGCTGGAGTGCTGCTGAGCTCTCTCCAGTCAGAAACCTTCAGCAGTCTGACCTTCAGCCTTCTTGACTGGATTTCTAATTTCTGCACTTCAATCAGATGCCTAAGGATGAGAATGAATTCACCCTGTAGGAGTACTAAGCCAAAGATACAAAGGAGCTGAGAGCAGTAAACCCAGGTCTCAAAATTATAACCCTTCCTACAACTGCTTCATGAAATTCCTCGCATCTTTGTTTTTGAATACTTGACCTTGGAACCTTAAAATACTCTTTCAAATTTAAGAAGAAGAAGAAAATAAACACAAATAATCAAAGTCATCAGCATTTGGAACATATTTATCCACTGTATAGCTCTTTGTTGTAAGAACATAACAAGCAGCAGCTTTTGAGACCAAGACAGAAGGGTAGAAATGGGCACTTAACAACTCCAGTTAACAGGAATCTGTATGGCATATGCTTCTCTACCCTGTACTTCCCAGTGCAAATGGGGTTGTATATCCTCCCTGAAAATTAAGGCATCCTTCTTAAAAACCAACCAACCAATCAAAAACCCCCAAACGAATACATTTGAAAAATAAAGAGAATTACCACAACAGAAGGAAGCAGCGGTGCTTGAACCCCACACATACACTGCTGAGAGGCCACCTGCAGATCAAGTCTGCATTAAATCTAAAGTCCAGTAAATGCAACTGCTTGGGTTTCATAACTTATTGTTTGGGGAGATTTTTTTGTGTGCTTCTTTTTTGGTAGAGCTTTGTAAATAAATAGCATCTTCAATATTCTTGAAATGAGATTGTCCTTTCTCCCACTAATCTTCCTACTAGATGAGACAACTCTCCCACAGGCAAACTGGCTAGCAGCATTCACTTGTGCTTTAAAATTGAAATGCAATTTTCAATTCTACATGAATGTTTACAAGCTGTCACCTAATAACTTATCCCTTAATGTAATGCAAACTATACTTGAAACATCAGAATAATCTGTCTGTAATTAACTTCTGAATTCTCTAAAATACTAACTTTCATGCAATGCATGAAATGACATGGAGCACAAATTATTCTGAAATAAGTAAATTCATGCTAATGTGGCATTGGGGAAATTGTTTCTGAAGCAAATTTTTCTCTTGTAACACTTTCACTCATTAAACTCGTACTCACTGATGAGGAAAAAATATTATGGACAACGAAATACTCATCTTAAAGATCTGCTGACATTGAACATTGCGAAAACAAAATGTATTGAAATGCAGATTGATTTACATATACGAAGATAGTTTATGAATTTTTGCACAACATTAAAGTCTTTCACAGGACAAAAATAACAAATCACTTGGGAGGAAAAAGCACAAACAAAAAAATCTTTACTGAAGCCCAGCATGGAACAGAGAAAGTAATTAAAGTCCGACTTAATATCACTTTCAGAATATTACAAATCATTTAACTAGAGACCAGCATCAAACTGAACTATGCCATATTTTCCACTTACCATCCACTCAGGTTCAGAAGCCTGAATTTGCTCACCTTGTCCAGGTTTCAGGCCAACCTGAGTGTCAGATTTCAGTGTTCTCAAACTACAGAGAGGCGCAGGATGAAACTTATTCAAGGCTTGATGAAACGGGACAGTGTATTCCCATCTTCTATCTCCTGTCAATTTTCTATAGTTTAGATCACCTTTGAAAAGAAGCAAGTTTGACTTCTGTAGCTCAGCATACAGGTCAGGAGCAACTTCACTCATATTGGAAAAGTCATGTGGTAAAGTCCAAAACATGTGGTCACGGAAAACCCAAACTCCCTTTTTCAAATTGCCTTCCCAGTTTATCCCACATCTAGACATCCACATATGATTAGCTGACCCCAGTTGTTTAATAGTCCAGTTAAAATCATGCTTTGTGGTATCTGATACATACCATGGAATACTTTTTCCATGAAAATAGATTTCATCAGCTAGCTTTGACGATAACAAGAAATCAGCCAACACAAGATCACTTACAAGTTCAAATCCAGCATTATCCAGGATTATGTCAACTCTAACATTACTTCCTTCTGTTCTATTTTTTTTGGCATTTACAAGTAGTGACCAAACTTTTTCCATATCATTCACTAAGATGTAAGGTACCATGTTTTCCAGGGATTGCAAAGGACTAGATTTCTGAGAGCTGTCTTCACCAGCTGAAAAAGAAAGGTCACACTTATTGCCCCACAATGACACCTAGAAAAAAAAAGGAAAAAAAAGAATTTACTGAGTCTCATTGTAGTTACATGCTCAGCTTCACATACACTGAGGATTTTGTTCCCTTGTTTTTGTTTTAGGTAATAAAGGTTCTGACTCCATATATTCTTCCAAGCTTTAATAAAATTCAACTTCTTGCATAGGTATCTCAACATGGACAAGATTTTGTGGAAGAAACCAAACAAAGCTCTGTATTTACACAGGCGTCAGAAGCGACAAAGATGGAAGATTTAGATCAACAAAAACACATTGATCACAAGGCTCAAACCAGAAATATTCTCCATACTGTAATTCCAAAAAATATCATTGGTAACACAGAAAAAGGAATAATAAAAGCAGATTTATTTTTTATTATATGCAGCCAAGTAAGTATTTTAGATATATGTATTTTAAGTACTCACTAATGAGCCCTTTATGAAGATTCATCAAATACTTGGTATACACTCTTGCCAGCCAATTGACTTATTTGTAATCCTACAATATTTAGGGTTTGTATCCAAAGGCACTATATTCCAAGAATAATGCTGTTACAAAGCTTTTAAACCACTTCTGACCCAGACTGAATTCTAATTTTTTCTCCAAAGAAGTCTAAAAAAATTTTAAGTGCCAACTAAAATTAACTGTATAAGAAATTATAGGTAAATATTAAAAAGGTCATCTGGAATTTGACTTAAAATGTTTGAAAGATCCTGGTTTTGAAGGAAGAATTGCTGGGTTTTCATATATACAATGAAGACCAGCAGTTAATAAAAAAGTGACACATTTAACACAAACACTCAAAATATAAATATTTTCAGAATACCAGCACTACAGTAGGGCTATCAGGACTTCATCAAACTTTTACAAACAGAAGATATATATTTTAATTTCCATATGAAGTTCAGATTCTTTGTAATGTCAAATTCTTGTTTGTTTCATAGGAGATATATTTCTTGTGTTAAGCACTACCAGTTTACCTGCAATAGCTTAAAAAGTTCCTCCTGAAGTTGATTTTCATCTAGATCCTTGATGTTCTTAACAAGTTCCTGAAAGTAAGTGCATAAGGCAATAACAGCTTCTTGGGATTCAAAGAAATTTTGAGCCTTGCCTTCCTTAAATACGTCAAAGTTGTCAATAGGTGGGCTAAAAAGAGAGGAACAAATATGTTGACATACTTCCCACATTCCTCATCACAGCACATGCAAAGGAAGCTCAAAGGTCAGCTTTTTCAGACTGTACTACAGGCCCTAGTTAGATTTTCCACTTGTAATTTGTCATACTAGATTTTCAGACATCTCCATAACAGCCTAATATTGCATCTTGCTAAAACAGACACTATGCAAGGCATCTTTATATAGCAATATATTCTGAAAGTGAACAAGTATTCAATCACACAATTCGGGGAACTGCACAGACAGTGAGCATTTTGAACTCCAATCTTCAGACAAGAGAATTAAAACTGTAACATACAAGTGAACTGAAGTCAAGAAGGGCTGGCCTGATTTTATATGTGTTTCTGTGTGCTGGAGTGTACTTCCCATACCAAATTCCCTTCCAGTTATAGGAAGTTATTCCTACGAAAGTCTTTACTAGGATTTTAGAAAATTACCATGACAAATGAGAATGTTGTAATATATAAAAATTATAGACCAATCTATTATGAGACACTTTTGCACGATGGCCTTTCAACAAATGACTGAACTTCCACCCAAGCATATGCTTAAGAGCAACTAAATAATGGAGATCAAGAAACTTAACAGTTAATAATGAAAAGTATCTGCTCAGCTTCTAAAGTGCAATCCAGCGAATCAACCTCATATTTGAAGCTTTTGATACAAGAGTTCAAATTACACACCATACCAGTAGGAACTGAGTTCCATTACTGTGTTTGCATCTCCACAACACTAAGGGTAAATCCAGTACTCGTGGAGCTTTCAGATTTTTTTGGCAGCAACGGAATCTTAAACTGTTCGTTCCTACCCTATGACATTGTACTGGCACATCTCCATGGTACCAGCACAACAAGTTTTTCCTGCCCAGTTATTTTTAACCAGTATCAGCTCCCAAAATTCGATGCAACACATGGTCTGCAAGCACTGCTGTAACTAAGAAGCTGGTGTAGAATGAACAACAGGGCCTGCTTAAGATGGGTTTACTGCTGTAAGAAACAGTTATCAAATGGTAACTTCAGACTGCAAGCAGCAAAACAAGTTAGAATTCCCAACAGATTTGTGGCTCTCATATTCTGTGTTTAAGCCTTAAGAGAAAATTCTAGACCAACAAACCTTGTAGAAATGCTTCGTGGTTTTCATATCTCAATTCACTTTAGCCTGCAAGGTCAAGCTATACAGTCAAGCTCAAGAGTTTTCATGTAGACCAACTCACCAAAACTGAAGCATAAAAAAATTAATAAGCTTCAAATTCTGCTGAATGTAAGAAGGCATTAATTTTAAATCTGATGTGCAAGATGAGGAAAAAGGAATAAGCTAAAAGCTTAAGATCTTCCTTTATCTTACTCCTCAGCTTTCTTTCTTCTTCCCAAAATAAAAATGGGGAAGAGCAATGTATTGTGAAGTAATATACCAAGCCAGTAAATACTTACTTCTGTACTAATGCTGCATGGATCCTTCGATACATGTAACACTCTACAAACAGCCAAGGGGACTGAAACCAACTTGGTTCTCCATTTCCATTTGGTAAATTTCGTTGGTAGTCCAGGTATTGGTTCCACAGCACAGCATCAGGCAGCTCATCTTCCAAAGGGGTCACTGGCTTGTCTGTTTGCAGCTCATTCCGCAGTTTGGAGAGGAAAGATATAGCTCTCTTCTCTGCTTCAACACCCTTCTGAAAAAAGTGGAGAACAAAAGTTCCTATTCTGTAGTTTATTCTTGTAGAGACACAGATCAACTGATCATGGAATGTGCCATGTTTTAATTGCCATATGAGAGTCCCTGACAAATCACAGCTTGATTCAACAAAATATATTTTGGTGAATAAAGCTCATTTCATATGCAAGATCCTAAAATGAATTCCATACGGAACTTCTTTTTAGATTGGATTTTTGGCTTATTAGATGTGAAGAGAGTCTTGAAACACAGTCATGTTCAGAAGGTGTTACTGTCTGTCAAACAGTGCATCAACACAAGGACCCAAGTAAGTAATGCAGTTGCAGAAGTGACAGATCAGAAGGAAGAGGTTAGACAGAAAGGTGTGCCACAGAACTAATCAAAAATAGCTACTAGAAAGAAATTATNATTATTATATTTTATTATTTTATTATTAGCAAATTATGAAATGGCTTCATTTTTAAAAACAAATGCAAGGTGTTTGTGCTAGTTTGGACTGGGGTAGAATTAATTTTCTTCACAGTAGCTGGTATTGGGGTTGTGGTTTAGATTTGTGCTGGAGACAACAGCAACATCTGTGCTTGACAACACAGGGATGTTTTCCTTGTTGCTGGGCCGGGCTTGCAGAGTCAAGGCCTCACCCCAGCCCACCAGTGAGGAGGCTGAGGGTGCACAGGGTGTTGGGAGGGGACACAGCCAGGACAGCTGACCCTAACTGACCCAAAAGCTATTCCAGACCATGTGGTGTCATGCTCAGCGGTGGAAACCAGGAGGAGAAGCTGTCCAGGGAGCCACTGCCTGGGTATCAGTCAGTGGTGAGCAATTGCCTTCACTTGCCTTACTTGGTTTTCTTGGGTTCTATTTCTCTTTGCTCTTTTCATTACGATTTATTCTCATTCCCATTTTTAAACTGCTCTTATCTAAACGCGCAAGTTTTCTCATTTTTACCCTTCTCATTCACTTCTCCCCACCCCGCTGAGCTGTGTGGTGCTTTCCTGCCAGTTGGGGTTATAACACAGCAGTATTAAAAGTAGCTTGACCTGCCCTTAAAGCAGTGGCCAGTAAAAAAAAAAATCAGACAAAAGGATTGAGACAAACAAGTCTCACCAGTAAAAACAAGGCAGAGAAAGGGTCTCAAGGACTAGAGGGCAATAAACATCAGGGAAAATAGGGACCTTACTCTTACCTCACCATGTTCTTCAAAAAATTCGTTTTTATGTCGATGCAAAGTATCAATAACTCTTGTGAGGATCTGGGGAAGTCTGTCTTTAATTGTAAAATATGCAAAGGATCTAAAAAAAAGAGNTAAAAAACAAAACCAAAACAAAATGAAAAAGATTTCAAACTGGTCAGGTTCTTGTGCCTACTTTTGCAGATTATAAACAGCAGCCTTTTCAAGGAAGAAAAAGGTAAAAGACTGGCCCTGCTAAAACAGAGGAAAATTGCAGTTAATTCTAGGCTAAAACGCGACCTCTGTCGCTACGATACCAAGATGCAAAACCTGGGAAATGTGAAAAAGACAGATATCTGCTCAAAGTTTATCGCGTATCTCATATCAACAAGAAACGCGCTCTCCATTATATACTTTACATCCTGCCAAACGCTGTTTATGTGCGAGGACAGCGAGCAGACCGCGGCCAGCCGCACAGAGAGCGCACACCGGGTGGGAGAACGATTTTTACTGTGACAGTTCCACCCGGTGCTTGCAGCTCCGGAGCCGAGCGGCTGCACAGGCAGCACGGCGCCGGCACCGGCACCACCCCGCGGCCAGCCCGGGCCGGTGACAGCGGCTGCGACAGCGGCAGCGACAGCGCCGCCTACGGGCCCCGCGCGCCGCCAGCGCTGCCGTCCCCGCCCGCCCCCGCGGGCCAAGAGCCGCCCCCCGGCCCCGCCCGGCGCCCCAAAACCTCCGCTCCCCGGCGGCGGGGCGCCGGACGGCCCCTCAGCTC
>VWZP01008292.1:733213-760538 GCA_013396995.1 Dicaeum eximium | reverse complement strand
CTCCGCCTGCGCGGGCGGGGCGGCCTCGCCTTCCGATTGGTCGGCTTGCGGCGCGCTGTGCCCGCCCCCCCGGCACGCAGCCAATAGGAGCGGAGCCCTCGCTCCGCTGCCTCCCTCCCCCCGCTCCTGCCGCGGGGCCGCAGCCGGGGGCGGCGCGGGCGCCGTTTGCCCTGGAGCAAAGGACGGCAGTGCGGGGGCCGGGAAGGGGCGGAGTGCTCCGGCATCCGGGGCTGCCGGGCCCCGGGGCACTCCGGAGGCATCCGGACTGCGTGGGCCGGGTAGAGCTCGCGGGCTGGTCTGTGCCGGTCCGGTCTGGTCCGCCCGCCTGCGGAGCGGGCCCGCCCTATCCGTGTGTGTCGGTGGCGGTGCCGCAGCAAGCCGGGCCTCCTGGCCGGGGAGGCAGCAGGCGTGGCCAAAGCGTGCCGTACGCTGGAGAGATGTTGGAAAATAAACCCCAGTTCCATGCCTGCCGCTCGGAGGTGGCGCCTCCTGCCCTGTGGTGGTCGCCCTTTGTCCCGCTTTCTCCTTGGATTGCTGTGTCCGCGCGTTCTGGCGTGGTGCCTCGGGTGCCACCGGTCTGCGCTCAGGCCCCTCCATGGAATTCAGTCTGTATGATCTCTCTTTCAACTTACTGTAAGGCTAGGAACGCCAGCAAAACCATTTTGAGTCTCTTTCTGCCACTTACCACACCCTGCTGGAGACTTTACCCCTTGCCCCAGCTCTCCACCACCTGGGTTGCAGTTGCTGAGTTTCTGTCAGCTCCTTTTTTATCGGGGAGGTATCAGGCCTTTAAAAAGGTAAATATGCCTGCATAGGGTTGCTTTTTAAATAGAAAACAAGTTTAAAATTAAAATAATGGTTTATCCCAGTAAGTATGCCAATAACAGGCTTCTAAATTGGGCAAAAATGTACGAGTGAAGAGCATGTAAAGATACAAAGTTAAGCCCAATATCGGTTCATCTCGGTATCCTTGTCAGGATGGAGGACTTGTTCCACAGCACAGACCATGATTTGCTCTTCAAATAAAATGTTTATTTAAACTGCTATGTTAAATGTATTTTTAGTATTGAAGATCCTCCTTGAGTTTTTGAAAAATATTCTGATATGGGCAGATTTTTGAACTAGGCAGCTTAATGACTTTTTGTTAATAACTTGCTGAGGATGGATTTTGTATCATAAGGGAAATGTTCTTGATTAAGAAAACCAGATGAGGGCAGGGACTTGTCACTGAGTTTTTTCAGCAAATGAAAGACATCCACTGAGTTATTAAGTCTGTGAATATTTTTCTTTTATTAGCTCACACAATGTAGTGTAAATATAGAAGGGTTGCTCTTAGTCTGAGCTGGCAGCATAAGGACACTGTTGTGTTTCAGGCTGCCCGGTGGCTCTGCAGGCAGGCCTGGTGGTCGCTGTCGCACCAGGATGTACTGGCAGGGGCAAGGCTGTGAGTCGGCTCCATTCTCCCTGTGGTCAGGACAGATGGCTGGGGCTGGGTCTGTGCACAGCTGTTCGTGGCACAGCAGCTGGAGCTGATGCTGAGCAGCGGATGTGCTCTGTAGGTGACATTCCCATACAGCCATGCAGTAATCTAGTTGTTGTTTTTATTATATATCACAACGATTCACAGCGTCTGATGTCCTCTTTAACGTGTGTGCTTGCTTGCTCACAAGCAGTGGGGTTACTGAAAGTGCACAGAATGAACAGCCAGAGGAAAAGATGCCCGCTTGCATATTGTCACAGCAACCAGTTCTATTTTTTCACCACTTGTTGCAAGCACACAGATGTGTTTTGATCTTAGAGTGTTTCCATAGGACCAAAAAATCTTTTTATTCCCACCAATGTCATGTGCTGAGGAGTACTAACACATGCAAGAGTAGTAAGGACCACCTTTTAGATAAGAAAGAAAAAATACTCTTTCTTTCCAAAATGTTGATGGATGATTTTGTTTGTTTGTTTTAAATACAGTTCAGAGGGAAGAAATGAGACTGAAACTTCTGCACCTTCCGAAGAGATCTTTCCACGCTTTAACAACAATATGCCAAAGCTTTAACAAAACTGGACGTCCACTATTAAAGCTGGATAATGAAGTTGAAAGAACAGCTCACAGAACAGCAAAGTCTTGGAATTTGTATGCACTGAAACCTGAGTTCCCTTGGTTGATAAGTCAATGTGTGCAAGTCAGGAATGGGCATTTTCTCCAAGGATTTCTGTCCACTTTTGAAAGAAATTACTGTTGTCGGAGTGGGGAGGGTTTTTTCTCATCCTGGAGACGTTTGGCTGTGACAGTGAAGGAAAACTACAGGCTCAATACAGAGTGGATCAAAAAGTTTAGGAACACATCATCAAGATTTTATGCAGTTGTATCAGCTGGTAAAATTGTCCCCAAACCCAGTAACCAGCCAGTTAAGAGGCCGCCGAAGGCACCGAGGACCAAGCAGCCATCCAGAACGAACCTGCCACTCTCAGACACGGAGGTGAAGTATGACATTTACAGTCTATGTGACATCAGGGGAAGGCATTAATTTAATGTACATTCAGATTTGGGGTTAGATTAACATTTTAATGAAATTAACATAATTATTTGGTGAGAAGGATTTAATTGTTTACACTAGTGTTGGAGCTTTGCAGAAAGAAGCAAGCTTGATAGGAATTGGCGTGTCTGGTATTTTGAAGGTAAAGTAGAAGTTTACTTGCAGTGTGTTAACAGAAGTGGAGGGAAGATGAGTGGTTATTACAAAGTGGGAAGGTGAAGTGTGTTAAAAATAGTTCTGACCAGTGCTTTCAAATGTCATTTTCTATTGAAAAAAATAAAAAAAAAAATAAATATAAATAATATAAATAATAAATATAATTAAATATAATAAAAAATTTTAAAAAATCTAGCTTTCAGAACAATTTAACTTTCTCTACATTTCCTTGCTTATCCAGATCTACCCAGTTTTAAGGTTTCGCTCAAACAGATATTAAAGTGAAAGTAAATATTATAAAGCTAATATTCAGAGTAAGTTTCAGATGAAAAATGAATGTGCAAGTGTAGCCTGTGTCACCTGAGAAAGGTCCTTGCATGTGTACAAATAGCACCTTGATTATCAGACTCTGAGGTCTACAGAGAAAATGCAACAACACAGTTTCAGATGCAGTGAGGTACGATGAGGAAGAACAGTGCGGATTTGTAGCCGTATCTCCTTAAGATAGCTCTTAGCCAAGCCAGGCCTTAAGTACACTTGAATATAGGATTTCCATGGTGAATCCTGGTGTCAGATGTGTTACTGTTCTCGTCAGGCTAAAACAACCCAGTTCCAGGGTGTTGTTAGTAAAATAGTATGATAGGTGAGACTAAAACTAGTGCTGTGCCTTCAGAAATAGTTTCCACGTTGCAAGATATATCTGTTACATGATTTACTGAATGTGAGCAGAGAGAGGTTTTAGTGCTTGTATTTTGTGTGATAAGCAGGTGCATGCCATAGTGTACCATAAAGAGGTAGTTATAAACATTTTAGTTCCCACTCATATTTTCATGTTGCTTTGGAAGAGAAAAGTGAAAAATATTAGTCCTGAAACACTGTGTAATGTTTCCAGCTTTTTAGTCATGGTATGACATTACATTCAGAGTTTGATTCTTCTTGGTTTTGAGTGAAGTGACAGCACTATTGTGGCTTTTAAATGACATCATAAAATGCAAACAGTTTCTTTGTTTGACATTTTAATATATATGTGCAAGTAACATCCAGTGCTATTTTTAATATTTTCTGTTGTGAAGAAATGGAGAAAATACCACCTGATACACTGAAATAATAATATACTTCCTGAGGAAGCTTTTGCATGGCAAAATGCTGGGCCAGAAATTACCTCTAGTATTGCAGGCCCTAATGCCAAGGCCATTGCCTTAGGGGCATCTCCTTCCCGTCTTCTCCTGCCTCTGGAGACAGCAGCTGCAGGCCCATTCCTGAGGCTCTCAGTTGGAGAACCCTGAGGATCTGTGGTGTTTTCTGTCTGGGAAAGCCTGACAGCTGACACCTTTCTTTTGCAGAGCACTTGGTGAATGAGGTCCTTCCCATCCTCCCCAGCACGGGTCTTCATGTGTTTTTACAGGCAGAGTGCTGGGCACCAGCAGTGATAAATTGCTGTACAACCAGTTTTTCAGGATAGATAGAGGAGTTCCTTGAAAACAGTTAAGTGGTTTAGTCAGTTCATCAGAGTGGTACCTACTTGGATAACGTGGTACGATCTGATGGCAGGGAAAGCCTCTGAGCTAATGCTACAGCCACCTAGCATAGAGATAGCTTGACATTCAGGCATAGGCATAGTATTTACTACACTTTAGGTAAATATGGATTGCTGTGGTGTTACAAGGACTAAAGTTCATCCTACAGGTTTTCTTTCTTAAAATTTTTTGTATGCTCCAAGTGGAAGAGATGGGCTTTGGGGAGTTACGATTCCATGAGCCTGTACAGTTGTTGGGGGCATAATGATACAGAAAATGAGTTCTCAACGTACTTAGCTGCCCTTAGGAGCAGCCATCCTGTGTGCTACTCTGAATAGAATCTCAATAACGCTGTAGGCAGAAAGGAGAAGGGGGTGAGTAGCTCGAGTTTCTTTCTAGCAGCAGTACAGGTGCTGTATTTTGGGAGTTTTGAAGCTTGCATGTGAAAGTGATGTAGCAGAAAACACGGTCTTAAGGTTGATCAGCCATTTAACACTTACATTTAACACTATTTTAGGATTAGCTGAGTCACTGATTAAAGTAGATTTTTCAGCTGCATCTCCACCAGCACCCATGGACACATATTTTAGGTGCTTAATCACAAATTATGCCCAAGCCGAATGTTCTCTATCAAGCAAGATTTTTGTAAATATGTAAGTGAAACAGTACATTATACCAAAAAAAAAAAGACTCAAACCCAAAAGTAGTTCATACCCAAAATGCTATTTCAGCACAGCAGAAAACCTCTGGTTGTAACTAAATGAGAACTTTAGCCATTGAAACTAAAATTGCAGCTGTAAGACAGAAAGTCAGTCCTATAGTGCATTTGCCTTGAGTTGAAGAATGGCCCAAGTAATAAACTGTGGGAAACACAGACCAGAATAGAGGTTTTCAGATAGTATACTAACTGCAAGATGAGAATTTGTTCCCTTCACTCTTGACAGAAGAGTTTCATGGCAGAGCATGTGTACTTACAATAACCAGAGCTTTTTGGAAGAATCTTCAGATTCAGATGTATGATTGGCACTGGTGATTTAGTGATTGAGAATGGATTTATACTGCAGAAATTTGTGATAATAATACTTGATACTTCAAGAGAACTGAAAGCACAGTTCTGTTCCACTGTTAATTCAGCCTCCTAGCACAGTTGTGGGAATATGCCTACAAAATGCTCTCTGGATATTATAATTACTTCGAAAGCTTATTTTCTGCCAGTGGTTGCTGAATTAAGGTGATGTATCAGCAAATCTTTGGATGTCATAATAGAATGTTGACATTAAAAAATAAAAGTTCAAATGTGAAGTGGTGATTCTAATGATTGGTGACAGGTCCCCTGCAGGGAGCAGAACCCCTCTTGAAGCCTTGCTACTTGACGGTGTATGAGTGCTGCAAGAATGTAACTTGGATTTTAGGTTGAAGTGTGTTGTGGGCCTAAATGCCTGCAGATGAGCACAGTTCTCTTGTTCATTTGTTGTTAGTTACATCTCCATTTGTATTAGTTACAAAAAGCTGGGAAGTGACTGATCCACAGTGAGACATCGCTTTCTGGATATTTTCCACTACATTGTACTGAGAAACGATTTTGTAGGTCATACATTGTATCAGAACAAAGAAATACACTTCAGATGAATAGTAGAATTTGCAAATCGGTTTATTGTGACTTGTTTGATTAATCAAGAGATTAATCACATCTCCTTGCAAGTCAGCATCATTTTTCCATTTATTTCTTTGAGTATGACATTTTAGTTGTTTAGACTGTGGTATATTGGGACAAACTGGCCGTGGCTACTGTTCCGCTGTGGTGTCGGCAGGGACTCGCTGTTGGTGCAGGACACGGCTCAGGGCGGGGGAGGGACGCTGTAGAGGTGCAGCACCTGCAGCTGGCCCCGAAGGTCGGGGGCTTTCTGTGCTGCAGTGGCTCAGCCTGCCCAGCTTGGTGCATGGCAGAACACCATGTTTGTGGTTGCAGCTTCTGCTTCATAAACAGACTGGGGTAGTCAAACTCCATTTATCTTTAAAACATGGGTGTTAAAACTGCTATCAGAGGTGACTTGCCTCTGGTTCAGTGGTCAGCCAAGCATGTCATAAACCATGGGATGGGAGAGCAGCAGCAAGTGCAGCTCTACTGTTCAACTATTTGATTGGCTTTCAGGGAAGAAGGGTTGTCTTTGTGGCTCTCTCACAGTTTTTTATTGTGACTTTACTCATGCCACCTCACTTGTTCTCAGTGTGTGATTTGCTTTCCCACTTAATAAGGAGCAAGTACTCTTGTTAGTATATGCACACCAGGTGGACATCATGGCAATGATACCAAAGAAGAGTGCATAAATTGAAATTATCATTCTGTTAATAAATTTGAAGCAAACAGTTGTCTTACTACCGTCTTGCTTCAGCCTTGCCCTAACTCAAATCTCTGTTCCTTTGGCACAGAATCTGATGCAGTGCACAGCCTTTGCAACAGCAGATGAATATCATCTTGGTAATCTGTGTCATGACCTGACTTCACATGGATATGTTGAAATAACAAGTTTGCCTAGAGGTAGATTTTTGAAACATATTAAATGCAATGTTATATCTTGGGAAATAAAATATGGGTGAGGGATATAATTTTTATAACTTAATGTATTCTTATTCTGGTAATATCCTGGAATATATCATTCTGCCTGTAAAGTTACTGCTTTGCTTAAAAGATTCTATTTGCCCACAACAAAAAATTCCCACAACTAAACCTTTCAGAATAGCAATATGAGCAGCTCTTGCTCTTACCCTCTGATAACTTTTCCCAACATTACAATTATACTAGAAGTATAGAAAAGTTACATGCATGCATGAGAAATAACTTTAGAAATTGACTGATACAGAAAATTTCTATAGACATTCACTAACTGAGTGTTGGTTTTTGATGTTTTATTTTAATTAATCTTTCAGTAGTGAAGTAGTGAGGTACATCAGCTGTCGAAACAATTTTGTAATTTGAAGTGCTGCATCTTCTTTCTGCACCCAGATTTCTATTAATGTAAATCACAGAGTTGGAGAGGAAGGCATGCAGGAGAGAATCTTGTTGACTAAATGAAATAAAAAAGATGTACACATAAATGTTCAGTTCTAGTTGATGAGAATGCTGTTGATACTTCTTTATTGGGCCAGGTATATCCTAGCAATTGCTGAATGCTTCACTTAGGTAGGCTTCAGCAAAATAATTGATTCTGGTTTCCATATAAAGTATCTCTGAAGACTTGGGAAAGTATGGCTTGGAAATAGCTGAAGTATACCACAAAAAAAAAACCAATTGGATCTTATTATAGCTTAAGGAACCTTATGCCCTGGAACAGCTGTGATTTTAATATGTCAATACTAGAATGCCTTTTCTTCTTCCTTTGAAAGAACAGATTATATGAAGCTAGGAGAATGAGAGGCCGTTCATGGGCTGAAATCAGTAGTGCTTATCAAAAGCCTGTCTGCCCCTCAAATAATAATCTAAGTGCAGTAATACTCCAGTGGGTCTCTTTCAAGCATGAGATTTACTAATGATTGTCTTGTTCAGAAAGATGAACATGAAAGACAGTTCTCACTAGAATACAGGCTTCATGTTCCTTTGTAGTTTCTTTATATTAAAACTAACGCTGGTTTCACAGCTTTGGGATAGAAACTTTGTACAGCCCCCAGCATGACAGTGAATTAAACATTATTGTTGATGTTGTTGTACCCTGGGAGTGTCATTTTGCCAGTTGCTTTTATTTCTTCATGGTTCTTTTGACTCATAATAAGTACTGTTTATCAAAGGTTTGGAGGAAGTAACAATGAAAGGATACTGGATTGTGCCAGCAGATCTGAAGTGTTGTGATGGTTGGCATGTGCATGTAGCAGTGGTTGGTTAACAAGAATCTGGGAAAATAATTTTTTAAAATATTACCACATACAGATCTAAAACAGCAGTTATGGTGTGAATTTGTTGCTTTGTAGTGTTTTTCCAGAGCATAATTCTTGGTTTTGACTTCTTTAAGAACATTTTAGAGGCAGATCCTTCACTTCCACTTAAAGTAGACCAAATTCTCTTCAACTGTGTGTGTTTTGGCTGGAGTGGATAAATAAAGATATGGCTGGTATTTGAAAAGGCAAATGAGAAAATGTAGACAAATGTTACTTCCATGATGAATTCAAACTTCACACCTAAAGCTGCTCTAGTTATTCATCCAATGATGTGTTTCTGGACTGGAATAGCAAGGGGAAGAAATTTCTTTAAGGGTTCATTCCGACCAACTGTGTGGTGCCAGTTCAGATATTAGCAAAAATGTATCTGATACTTGATCATCTCTCTCTGCTGCCTCAGTCTCCCTGGCCTCTATGGCCTGAGCAGTAAAGCAAAAAGTAGAATTTGTGCACAGGCAGAAGTAACAACATTAGATACCCCATCACTTGACTTGTGATTTTCCTACAAAGGCATTTAGATTTTTAAGGCTAAGCTGTTAGGTCCTGCAAAGTCTCTGTGAAGTCTCGCTTTAAATAGAAGTAGAGGGCCTTTCTGGTCTAGCTTTCACTAGTGTTGCAACAAAAGGAGTCATGCTGGTTTGAAACCACATCAGGACTTCTAAAACTTTATCTGTATTAGTGAGTGGCACAGTGGAGAAGATTTGTAGAAGAAAAATTAAACCCCAGTTTTGAGAACCCAGCAGCCACATTTTGTAAGTTTGGGGATATTCTACTTGGACTAATCCTTTGTAACAAATGCCCCATTTAGTGGTTGGAGTACCACAGGAGCATTTTTTTGAGCTTCTCTTTTATTTCAATTTAATGCAAAAACCCTCACATTTTATGTACTGTTGTGCCATGCACATCAGAAGTGTGGTAAAGGAGGTGGGTGGACGATTTGTTTCAAAAGCACACTTCTGATGTGCAGGGAAATGCAGGTGTAGATTCTCCGATTTTGGGCGTACATTCTTTCAGGTTTCTGACTGGCAAAGCAAAGTCAGCACAGTTTGAGTGCAGATGAATCCCTTAGTGTATAGAAAAGAAGAAGAGCTTCCAGGCAAGCAGATTTGAATGGTAATTTTTCTCTGCAACTGTGCACAACTTCCACAGTTCTCTCACATTGCATGTCCACTTCTGTATTCTGTTCCTGGTCGTTTACAATGTCTGCATCAGTTTTCTCCTAAGTCTTTCATTCTTCAAGGCTACTGTCTTTCATTAACTGAAGATGCTGGTGAAGTTCCCAGCAGAGGCCCAGTTGGTCTCGAATGTGACTATTCAGAGAAGCAGTGTAGTTTGATATTATAGTTGGTCCCTGGCAAGCATTTCTACCAGAAAAATAAAATGTGGAACCAGCTGATGTGTTAGAATGTGTCAGTATGCAACTGTTAATTATGTGCTTACAGCTGTCAGCTGTCTTCTTAGAAGTTTGACTAATTATTCAATTTTTTCACTTATTTCAAACCAGATGCTGCAAATGTTTTGGTGGTCACTACTGAGAAATCTGCGAAAGAAAATGATCCTGGCATGATTTTTTTCTTCAGGTAAGCTATAAATCATGCTCAAAACATTATGTCATTAATAGTAATGGTGTGAGGGAAGTTGTGCAGCTTGCTAGATCTTGTATCATATTGCCTCATGAAACTCAAGGAATAACTGTCCAGTCAGAATGATTAAAAAAAAAATCAGAATTATTTAAATGGTTGAAAAACACCTTCTCATGCTTTTTCATTGAAATATGCTGAAAAATCAACTAGTATGTAATTTCTGTGAATATAGATTTAAGTTTCTTGATACACAATGACAAAAATTGCCACTGTACAATTTGAGTATTCAATTAAAATACATTTAAAACAGTATGATTACACTCAGTTTTTCCTTGAATTCACAGGGAAGGGGCTGTTGTATTTTGGAATGTGGAAGAGAAAAGTGTAAGTAAAGTGAAACTTGGTTAAAACTGCATCAGCAGGTGTTTTGTCAGTCTCACAAAGCTCAGTATTCTAGAGGTTTGTTTGGGAGATTGATCTTTGTATGAAGGAGAACAACTGATTGACTCTTCTCCAGTGAGTGCAGGGTCTTGCCTGCCTGCTACTGCCCTCAAGTGTGTGGGCTGCTGACACATCACCTTTGAAACTCATCTACTTAAGACAAAAATCTGAAACCTTAATCTAGTGAGTGACAAAAAGAATATTCTTGTAGTTCTACATCCTGAAAAAGTAGATCAGAAAAATCTACCTGTTAATGATTGTTTGAAAAGCACTAATGTAACAGAAAATAAGTTAGAAGAAAAGGATTATTCCATTCTATTCCATTTTAAGTCAGTTATTAAAGACTTATGTTGATACAACTTTGAAAAAGAAAAAAGAATTATAAGCAACTTGTTAATACTGTTCTGTGCTTTTACCAGCCAGCAATTTTCCTGAAAGAATTTTTGTATTGGTTGGTATAATTATTAAATATATTGCTGACATACCATATTTTGGTGATCTTTGCTGACCTAGAAGGGTATGCAAAGGCATATCTAGAGACATGTATTTTAATTAATACATTTATAGTTATTTAATGATTTAAATGTATTTTTATTACTGTGGTTAAACTGTCAGAATGATTAAGAAAGTACTAGATACAGAAAGTACTGACCTTATCTGTAGACAGAGTATGTGAAATTAAATGGTGTATTAAATAGATGATACTGAGATGCATAGAAGTTCACAGGAGGATTTTCATTGGGGTAAACGAAAACACGGAGCAGTTGTTTCAAGATGTGAACAATTTCTGGATTCAGGTTCACTTCTTCTGTTTCAGAACCGAAATGTTCCTGATTTCCTGTCTGTTTTGGGGGTGTCAGTGTATCAGGTGTCCTACAAAAAGATACCAGTTCTCCCATCAAACCTTGCCTGTTTGGATGCTAGGGCTGTAATTAAACTACTGATTCACAAGTATTACTGAAGACCAGCTGCCTTAACTCCTGATGATCTTTGAGTTGAACACTTTAGCCCACCAGAGTACTCTGAAAATTCCCTGTCTGTTGTACAAGCTTAAATACCTTTGAAAATTTGATACCTTGCCTGGTCCTACTAGTATCAGTAGTTGGTCCTTTGCTAGCTTTATTTATAAAAGAGGAGGAAAAATGCCTCTTTCTGTTTATTGAAATCATAGTCAAAGCTTTAACTGCCAAACGACTTGCTCAAATACAGGAAGTATTTTTATGGACATACTTCAGTCAACTGAAACCAAAGGAGAAAAACCCCAAACTGGTCTGTAGAACAGAAAATGAAAGTAATTCAGTAAATCAGAATGTAGAGTGTCACTGCAAATGGACAAAAGCACCCCAGAATGACTAGTAGGAGAAAAGAAACTCAACAGACACTTAACAGGAGAAGTAACAAATACAGACTGATCACAAAAAGAAATTTAAAGGAAATACAATAGCAATTTCCAATACCTGAGTGGGAAGGTTATACAGCAGCTTCCTTTACCAAAATAGCAAGGGCAAAAAGAAAAACCAGCTCTGAGGTTTTCTTAAAAGGAAACTGTGTGACTTAAGTGCCCATAATAGCAAGAGTTTGCAGCTAGTGACTCCAGAACACTTCTTCTAATTAATTCTACTGTGTCACAACTAGTCCGTTCTATAAAATTAGGCTGGGCCTAGAAGCAGTGTGAGGTTTGCCCTGCTGAACTGTCCCTGGACACTGCTGTTTGGCTGAGGTGCCTGGCCTCAGAGCAGACGCTTCCTATGTTTTCATACCCTTTTTTATCACAAGACTTGAATTATATGGCAAGTCTTAGTCATGCTAATATTGAATTCAGGATTATGAAAGGAGCAGTTTCAGCTGTACAGTTGAGGGGGTTTTTTCAGTGAAAAATGTTACTGTGTTACATAGATAGTATCATCAAAATTCTTCAAAGCAATGAAGAAAGCTAGCAGTGCAAAGAAAATCCCTCTTGTAGGTGATCCAACAGATTTTTTTAGAGTACTTAACCTGGAGAATATTCTTTATGAAAAATGTATAGGGTACAGTTTTGTGCTAAAATGCTAACTATGATATTTTATTTTAAAAAGAGAGTGCTTTTTAAGTATGACTTAGCAGAAGATTGAACTCTAAAGAATTTAGGCATCAAAAGTGTTTTGTGGTTTTGTGGTTTGGTTTTTTATTGGCTGTTGTGTAGCTATATGCCTTTTAAAAACTTGTAGGTGAGTGCTTTTTTTAGTTCAGAATTTGTTCTAATTGTAGATGATTTTTTTGAGGGGAGCCTTGTGGCATATAAAAAGGAACAAGGATGAGAGATCCTAAGTCAGGTGTCAGTAGATAAAGTTTTGTGAGAGAAAAGGGCTCTTTCTTCTTGCATCAGATTTTAGTGTGCTGGAGAATAAAGGAGCAGTGAGATGACTTCTGCAAGTAAAATTGGACATTTAGCTATTTACAGGGATGAATGTGGCAGCTGAGACAATTTTTCCAGATATTTGTAGTGGAAAAGGGTTTCTGTAATATAACTGACCTCTGGTAGCTGAAACAGGACTACTGATTCCAGCAGCAATCAAAAACAAAACTACTGATTCTACTGATTTAACAGCAAACCAGTAATTTTATCAGAAACAACCACCTAATGTACTTCTCCTAAAGATTCATTCCCACACTCAGACATCTGCCAAAATCTCATAGAGCTCATTGTTATAATACTGAATACATCCATGTTGTCCTTACTGCTGCTGTGGTTAATCCTTACCCTGTTCCATGCGTGCACATATTAAATGACATTTCAGTTTTCCCAGATTCCTTGCAGTTGTTTATAGCTACAAATTCTTCTCAAACCACAACTAGTTTCAGAAGAAAACTATGTTAATAACAACTTCATTATTTAGCACACCTCATCATTGTTAGGTAAATAACTTCAGCATGAAGGTTGCATTCATCAGCCTGCCCTATGCAAGTTCTTTGCAGAGTGATAATTTACTGCATGGTAACTGTTGCTGCAATTGTCTCCTTAGATGAAGAATATCATGCGAGTGCTGGAGCAGCATGAAATTCAGCCATACGAAGTTGCGCTGGTCCATTGGGAGAATGAAGAGCTGAATTATAGAATAGGAGAGTAAGTATCTTCAGGCATTCTGTAAATAAAAACTAACAGACACCTAAACCAAATTCAAGCAAAGGTAATTCAGCTAGTAAAAATATACTTGTCCTTACTTTTTTTCCAAATGAGTCCAATAAGATAAAGAAAGAAAACAGTAAATCTGAGTTGACAAACGTTTCTGTCTTGGTAAACTTGTAGGTAGTGGCCTTTGTGATTTGATTATACAATAGATCTTGTAAATAAGAAGCTTCCGGCCCAGACAACTCTTCAGCAATCCCAAACAGAAACTATGTATGTCACAGCAAAAAAACTAATAAGCATTCTTGAGATGAGTCTGATTTTAAAGAGGATGCTCTCTATAAGCTTTCTATGTGTGTCCTTGAGGTTGATATACAAAGATGTAATTTCTGCATATACTCAATTTCCTAGGAAAGTTACAGCTTGATTATTGTGTAATGATATCTTTCCTTGTTAAATAATGTTTTTTCAATGTGGAAAGAAAATTATCTCTACAGAAATATTTCAAAGTGGAAATTATTATATAAATTACCTGTAATTTTCCAGCAGCACCAAAAAGCAACCCCTAGACAGAACACTGTTAATACTAGGAACTGAGTAAATGATGGTCAACTTATTTAAAGTAACTTGATAACAAGACAGGTGTTTGGTTTTTCCTGACCATTTGAAAACTGCATGTACTATTTAGTTGTGTAATTTGGGATACTTGACAAGCTCCATTTTGCTTATGCGTGTTTCATGGTGAGATGTAAATGAAAAATTGAACAAGTCCTTTTTCCCTTTTTCTTTGCTCCTTGCTCCCTATGCAATAGAGGTTTTAGGGAAAGTAACATCATAGTGAGGAGGGAGTAAGGTTGATAAGAATGACAGGAGAAAATGAAAACAGAAAGATAACAGGAGCTAAAGAGCAGGAGAGAGGCCAGCATCCTGCTTACTCTGAATTATCTGTGTGTATGCAGCAATGCTGTAGTTACCATCACAGCTTGCTGCACTTGCATTTACACCTAGAAAATTTGGCCATAGTATTTGTCTTAGGCTGAGGAACTAATTTGCAGTAATTTGTTGTGAAAATTGTCAGGTTGAACATGAGTAAAATGCAAGTATGGGATGATACCCATACAGATATGGCATGCCTTATCTAAATAAACAACCAGCCCTTCTTGCATGGTCGATTATTCTTTAAAACATTCCTATGCTGGTGGCTCAGTCAATGAAGATGCTTCAATCTTGTCTTAACAGAGGTCAGTCAAAGCTCCATAAAGGACAAATCTTGTTAAATTCTGAGCTGGATAGTGATGAAGTTGTTCTGCAGAAATTTGCCTTTTCAAATGCACTTTGTCTTTCTGGTAAGTTAATATTGTTCGTACTATGTAGTCTATACTACAGATTTTGTGAAATGTCATTATAAGTGGGACTTGTACAGTGACAGGCTGGAAAAAACTTGGTATCTGGTTTAGACAAACTGTGTAAAGAATGATTGTGCTTCAGATTGAGAGGATCTGTTTTCAATACTTTTACCGTGTTTTCTGTAAATTGGAATTGCCTTATTCAATGTAAACCATTTTAAAGCTGAACAAAGCACAGTAACAAACATGCTTTGCAAAAGATACACGTTCCAGTGAGCATCCTGTTCCCCACCCTTGAGAACTATCCTAGGATAACCATGAATGTGAAGTTCAGTATTAGAAACCTGTCAGTAATCTTAGGTAATCCATAGTGACATCATTTCCTCTGACAGAAAAAGCTAGATGCCAGCTAAAGAAGTGATAGAGCTATTCTCAGCTGGGGAGGTGTATCAGTAACAACGTGGACCAGAGTCACAGATAATGTTTTGCAGGCTTATTAGCCATGGTAGCAGACAGTGGGAGGCACTACAAAGAAGTCAGGCTCACCAGTCATCCTGCTGCTTGAACAAGTAACACCTGTCTGCTGCTTCAGACCTTGAATGATGGAGGAAGTGGGAGTCAGGAACAAGCAGCAGTAAGGCTGTCCTTGAAAAGGCCTTTAAGGGAACTCTGGTCTGTCTACCTCTACTGCCTTTGGGGTAAATTCCAGGATTCCAGTAGTGTTTTGGGGAAATGCACCTTTACACAGGGGAGAAACAGAATGCACATTTTTGAAGTGCTACACCATTTCATCAGGGAGTGCAGTGTAACTAACTTCCTGAGTGTTGAAGGAAGAGTTGTTGAGAAAAAAGCATATTGTTCTGTATACTTTTCTTATTCATAAAGCCACTTTATGGAAGAGTAGTGCCTCCTAAAAGGGAGCAAGGGATTTATTTCCAGGAGATAATGTTCAGTAAAAATAAAGGACACAAGTATAGTCTCTAGCCAAATTTATGAACAGCAGAAACCAGCCCCTGTCAAATAACGGGAGACAGATGAAATGCTTACTGGCTGGGTTTTTTTCAGGGGCTAAATTTAAAGTCATTTAAGTCAGTGACTTGGATTAGGCCTCTGTATTCAAAAGATGAGTGTGCAAAATGCTCAGCTTTGGGTTCACTGGCAGTGTCCTAACCAGATGATATTACTGATTACAGAAGAATTCCTTCTGACAATTAAATCTTACCTGACTAATTTTTTCTGGTTGAATGGCGTTAATTTTTGATCTGTTGCTACTTTGTTCTTGTCTGGGAATCTCTGGACTAAAGAACAAGGCCTAAATTACATTATCATTTTGTAGAAACATTTTTCAAGGCTCAGGCTGAGGCATAGCATAATTTGTGTTGCCAGTGCCAGTGCTGAACAACCCAAGCTTCCATAGAACAGAAGTTAGTATCTTCAGTAACAGTACACTCACCTAAAAACAAAATGGGAAATTGCAGAAGTTTGAATTGAGCTTCAACAGGAACAGGTGGTGTGTCTATGCAAGCTAACTCTCTGTGATTGGAGCACAGTGCATCAATACTGCACAAATGGAGAATGAGAGCTGTGCAGGACACTAGAAATGCAGTGGAGGCTCTTGAGGTACCACATGAAGTCAGCCTGAGGCTAGCATAGCTCATTATCTCCAGCCTCCTTGGAATGTAATTTGCAAAGTGCTCACACATCCAGTAGAGGACTTGGACACACAACTTGTGAGTTGAAGCGAAAAACTCTCCAGGATCTGAACTGATCACTTGGAGACGAAAGCTGCGCTCATGGTGAAGCTGGTTCTGTGTGCAGAGCTGTGCCAGTGCCAGCCCAGATCTACCCACTGATACATGAACAGTGACTGTATGGTACAAACTGAACTTGCTGCAAATAATGTCTGTAAGCATCAACATGTCCTGAAGCAGCCTGTTGGCAGATTTAAAGTTCCAATTACTTGAAAGCCTATGTACTTGTCACAGTCTTACGCTTCATCATCTCTGTGTTGCAGTGAAGCTGGCTATTTGGGAATCTTTACTGGATAACTTTGTGGAATCTATCCAGTCAATTCCTGAGGTGAGGTCTTGTTCCCCTCCTTTTCTCCTGTGTTTTGTAAAAGATCAGTCCAGATGTAGCTGGGGATAGGGAAAAAGCAATTGAATGTTTAACACTTATTGTAAATCCATCAGTGTGGAGAAGCTCAGCACACCTGCAAAGTGGTCAGACAAGAAATCATCAGCTGTTAAAGGGCTGGGAGTGGAGTTCTGCACTGTAATCATGTTTCCCATGTTGTGCCACTGTCACTTGCTACTGAGGAAATGCATGTGTAACAGGACAAGCAGCATTTAAAAACCTCACTGTTAGCCAAACAGTGTGTGCTAACTTGGGCCAAAAATAATGTGCTTTGATTTGAATATAATGAAGAGTTTGAGTGAACTACTTTAAAGTTTTTAATGAGACTTAATTACAGTACAAAGCCCATATGATGTAATGTATAAAATACAGATTTGTAGGTTTCAAAAGAGAAAAGGTTGGGTTTATTACTTTTATATGAAAGAAATAAATGGTAATACATTGATTGTTGTAAGGAGAAAGGCTGTAATAAGGCTAAGGAGTGGCAAGGTAAAAGAACGCTGTCATGACTTTAAATTAAAAACAGCAGGAAGGAAAAACAAATGATCTCTTGTTCAGGAAATCACTACAGAAAGTGCCCCAGTATTTCTGTAGCTACTGATGATGTACTCAGTGATTTATTGAGAAGCCTGGATGAACCAGTTGCACTGTGATATTCTTAGAAAGCTAGAGAAGCAAGGCACTAAGCAAACAAAACTAAAATGTTAGTAAGTACAGTATGCATTTAGATTCTAAGATACTTCAGGCTGTAAAACTCTGGACTTCTTAACTACTAGTACATGTTAGTTGATCAAGCAGTAAAGAACTTCCTACTTTTCAGATTCTAAAGTCACGAAGGAAGATAAAACTCTCTCATGCAGACGTGATGCAGAAAATTGGAGAACTCTTTGCACTAAGGTAACTTCTTTGGTTACACCCAAGACATTGTATTACACAGAATGTGAAAGTTATATTGTGCAGGATACAAAGATCAGAATACACACTAAATAGGGAAGGGTGAGATGGATGGGAGAATTCCTTATTCTGACTGGAGTCTCTGTGCTATTTACATTAGTAAGGGGACCTACTGGCTCACCACTCACACTGGCATTTCAATTGCAGGCATTAAACAGGCAGGATCTCATAAATGACCAAATACCACACCCTTTTCCCTTCCTGAGTCCAGCAACATGTGTCTTAACTAGTAATTGCAGTAGATACTACAGCATGTAAAGGATATCAGGAGAAAGGTGTCTAGGTAGAACTGTTAACTACAGCCTAGAGTTGGTAATAATCTTTTGTGAGTTCTGTTCTTCCCCTGACTTACTCAGAAACCACTTACTCAGAAACCACTGCTAACCACTGCAGTGGTTTCTGAGTAAGTGGTTATTGTATTTAATGTTTTTTCCTCCCTCAAGTGAAATTTGGCCTTTGACAATACAGACCATTACATACTCTTAAAAAAAAAAAAAAGAAAAAGGAAAAAATCCCACCAAAATCTCCAAGGTAAAATTAAAAAACAATTCCTGTTTCAAACACTTGAGGTACTTGAAGGACTGATCAGTAATCAGCAATGACTTTCTAAGTATCCAAAGGTTTATGTTAACAATACGTTGGAGGCAGATTTTAGCTTTTAGCCGTGATGCTGTTTAGACCATAGCCTGATTCTGAGGGGTGTGCTGTGCTCACATGTCAAGCATGCAGTACCAGTCCCATTTAGGAGTTCTGTATTGTTGTTTTGTGTACTGCTTCAGTGAGCTGCCAGCATAGTCTAGGACCTCTCTACGGGTAGCGAAAATTAAGGAAGGTGACAGGTTGAGGAGGCAGTGATGGCATAAGGAAAAAGTCATTTATGTTCAAAACTGTTCCACAGTAGAGTACTCCTGGAAAAGTTTCAGGAGATGTGATCAGTTATAAATAATCACTCCAGTGTATTTTTACTATGAAAGCAGATTCTTTTCATATTCTATGTAGAATTACAGGAAAATTTTCATATTTCATTTAACTGCATGTAACTATCTCCTCCTATATTCACCAAGAGGAAGCCTGAACTACAGTAGTACTCATTCTTTTTAGACACCGTATAAATCTGAGTTCAGACCTGCTAATAACACCAGACTTCTACTGGGATAGAGAAAAACTGGAAGAGCTTTATGACAAGACTTGCCAGTTTCTCAACATTAATCGCAGAGTTAAGGTGAGTGTCTTATGGTTGTGAGACTCTTCCACACTCAGATCAGTTGTCTTTGGCTCGGCAGGGTCACAAATTGCTCTGTGAATGTGCTTTAATTGCAGAAAGGGAATAAATAATAAGATTATATACTCTCCTCTTTCCAGGTTTTATTAGCCCACTTGCACCTTTACCTGGTTTAGGTTAACCTGCCTCACATGAATGAATTGTTTATTTCCTAAGCCACTAAATTAGGTTTTAAATAGAAGAACTGAGAAGTGGATTCTTCTTACTTACATGATCATTGACGTCAGTTCTTGAAGGGTGACATAATGTTTACTGCTGAACCAGAGTAAGAAAATGAAAACTACCTCTCCTGGTGGTACAGCAATCATAGTTAATATTGAGGCATTCAAGAAAGCTGCATCTTCCTTTGCTTATGACTGTTTTCATGAGTAGGTGTCACCCAGAAACACTTCAATACCTGTAGATGCATATCTAAATTTATATTGGGGAACCCATTGACATAACAGGTTCATTTATACTGAAGCTTCTGTTGCTTGTGCATGTTTTGTTCTATTAATTTTCTCTTCTGTTTTGCAGAGGTGTTAACCCCTTTCTAGTTCTGTGGAGTGTGTTTCCCTATTTAATGATCAGATGCCATTTCTGGAGTGCACATTTGTGATGCTTGTAATTGCTTGCAGGTAATGAATGAAAAGCTCCAGCACTGCATAGAGCTGACAGACCTAATGCGAAACCACCTGAATGAAAAGCACACGCTGCGCCTTGAGTGGATGATAGTAATACTGATCACCATAGAGGTTGGTGGGGCTTTTTTCCAATATTAAGAACATAATAACAAATGCAATTTCTATACTTCATAACTTGAGAATTAAGATTACTGTATTAATGTAATCTTCATGGGGATTAGTATTTGTTCTTTGCAACTTTCAAATTGCAGCTACAGTTACTTTTCAGATTATCTGATTTATAGTGTAAACTGGTTTAAAGATTTTTAAATTAAATAAAAATTCACAATAATGTGTTTCCACAGGTTCTGTTTGAACTTGCAAGGGTAGTTTTCTGACGACAGAACAAACTCAGGAAGAAGAAAACAGACAAAACAATAGAGAACAAAAGGCTTGGAAAATTCCAATCATATGCTTCTGGAGAATCATGAAATTGTGTCTCTTGATAAACCTCTAAGTCTTCTGCTCAAATAAAAGAAAATTAAGAATCAGTCTGTGAACATTATTCCCAACCACTGTACTAATAATGTTAGAGAGGGCTTAACCTATGGATGAATCTCATCTGTGCTGACTGTATTTGGTTAAGGACTCTACAGCTTTCTCCCTTAACATTTAAAATTATGTGGAATAAATAGCTACTTTGTGTATTTCTGATTGATGATGTTTTCCCTTATGCTTACCGCTCACTCTTGGAGAGCTGCAACACTGTCCCAAGCTTGGAGATGGCATTACTATTTGTTCTCCTAGCATGATTTTAATATACGTGCCAGATATAGTTAATTGTTATGTTCCATCCCATCAGAAAGTGGTGTTTGTATACTTGAATGGGAATACATTTATTGAGATACAGTACTATTTCCATTCTTTTTTTACATTTAATATTCATATAGAAGGGCAATTAGCTGATCCCAGCGGTCACAGGGACCTGTAGCAAAATGGTAAACTAAAGAAAGAGTCACAGAATTTCTGTCCACCTTATCATGCTATCTGATTTTCATCAGTGTAAGTTGCAAGGAGTGAGTTAGCATAGGGCAAGTTGTCGTAATTATCCTCTAAGATAAAAATTTATTCACTTTTCTTTTTATTCTATTCCTAGTCAACAGAGTGTTACTTAATCATGAGAGAGGATGAACGGATTTTTTTTCCCTAGCAACTTTTTTATAAATGTATTTTCAGAAACTGGTACACACCTTCTGTTTTATCACCTGTTTCAAATTCACTTTAGTCCAGTGTATTGAATAAGGAACAGAACCAAAAGATTCTGTTAAAAGCTCCTGGAGCATCATTAATAAGCCATGATGACTACATTCTGGCTAAAAATTTAACTACAGTTGCAGTAGCTTACTGTTCTCTGTTCACCTGACAGCATTATTTCTGACTGCAATACTAGACTCCTGTTGAATACATCAAACAGCCATAATGGAGAAAACAATAAAGTCAGGCACAGCTAGCAAAAACATCTGGCTGTAAACCCATCCTTTTGCCATAAACTTACATGAGCGCCTCTGAAGAAGCAGCCACTGCTCTTACGTGTAGGTTTTCTCCACTGGAATCAGAACAGATTGTAGCTGGAGGTCTTGGTTCTGGAATAGTTCCTCATGTTCCTCTTCTCTGAACTGCTGAGAAGGTCTGAACAGTCAGGCGCTGCTCAGGGAAGTGAATTGGTCAGAACTGCTCAGTGACAAAGACTTGTCACTGCAGAACTGCTCTGCATCAGTAGCGTTACACAGCGTTGTTAAGAAACAGAACGTTACACCTTTTATGCAGCAGGAAAATTTACCAAGCACCACTTAATTCCAATAATAGAGAATTAGGTTACATTTTAATTCTAATTTTTCCAGCAAATACTTTTCAGGCTTCTCCCTCTCCCCCTTTGAGGTAATACTTATGCTCAAAGACATTACTTCCCATTCATCTCACATTTAATGTTTCAGTATTTCAACTAAATTGCTAAAGTGTAAATATGCAGACCAACTGCATCACTAAGGGAAGTGTTTTAACAAAGTCATTGGAGGACTCCTAAATGCTCTTTAAAAGTCTGAAGTGTCTAGGCTTGATTATCTGAAGTATTCTGTCTCAGGACTGTAAGAGTTATCAACACCTCAAAACAAAAGAAGCACAGTTGCATTTGAAACTGTAAATCAGTTTATCTTGGCACATAAAATCACAGACATAAAGTCACACTGTGCTTCTTGCCAAGCCCCCAGCCCTGCTTACTCTATTGAGTGGCTAGTCACAGTTTAAAAAAACCCAAAAGCTTCAGTTAAGCCTGAACAGAGCTTTAAAACTTTGTATCTGTTTTTTTCATGGTGTGCACACTGGCAGCTACATCCAAGCATGAGGGTTTTTTTTTTTAGCAGCTAACTTATAGAGAATCCTCTTGCTGTATTACACGTAGAGACAAGCTGGGAATTGAGTGCACCAAGAACGTAACTTGAGCTTTCACTGCACAATATACCAGGGAATAGAGCCCTCTGTGACCGCACAGCACATGGGAAACTCTGCCTGCCTGAAGTCCCTGTTTCTGCTTCAAGCCAGAGATCCCTTGGGAAGCCTGTTCACATGTACACATGGCCTGACTAAGAGGAAGTTTTAAGGCAGAGGCAGGATGAGACTCAAGCTCCAGAAGCAACACAAAACTGTCTTATTTGTGAGAACACACCCATCTTTTGCCTGCCTCACCCACCACATGCTCCCCTGGTGTAACTGAAAACAACCATCATCTCTGCAGTTTGCACAGTTTGAGTCTTCATCAAAATGGGTCTGCTCTAAGCAGTAAGGGTCACTTCAGGGGAAAAAAAAAAAGATACAATAGCAATAAACACAGAATATGCAAGGAAAACCAGAGAGGAATCCTAAAGTACCCAGAACTCTGGAATTTTAACCTTTTTAACAAGACTGAACGGTAAAAATCTGTTCATATGGAGCCTTGTTAGACCATTCTTTATAAGGATCTCAACTGTGCAAACTACTTCTATCTCTGCTTTTTGTCAGATAAGGTAAAGAATAACTTACACATTATTTTCTTTGGCAGATCTGCTGGGAAGTTGTCACAAGAGTAGCTATTTGTAAAACAGCAAGGAATGCTGAGAGCTGCGACTCAATTCCAGACCTGTTTTTCAGGGGTGACAGCACTCATGGGGTACAGAGTCAATCCCTGCTCTCTGCAGCACTGTTCAAATCAGCTCAGCTTGCTGGATGCATACACACACCTCCCTGGAGCTCTCACTAAGAGTTGCTTCCTCTGGAATACCTCACCTGCATGGGCATTAAAAATGCGCTTGGAAACCACTGCAGTTTGAATCCCTTTTTTCTAAGGAAAACAACACATGCAAGTACATAGATTGCTATAACTCTATAGTCAAGCTCCACTAAAAATGTTGCTCCAGCTAAGAGGATACTGTCACATTTGAACTTCACCTGTTAAAAGTGGGCAGGGCCCATGTAAAAGGCTAATTTCGGACTAAGCCAAAGGCAGAAAATAGATGGCTAATCTGCACTGCAAGAACTGTGTTAGTTGGGTTACACTAAAAATTCCTGACAGAGATTAATCTCCTAACAAGAAAAACTATACACACAGGTAAACCGTTTCCTTAAATGACATACATTGTACTGACAAAAGGATGGTTATAATTATTTCCCCTGGTCTAAATTGCAGCTACTCAACTAGTTTTGTTCACTAGGTGTAGAAACACTTCCTAATATCCCAATACCAGAAAACCAGTTTAGCCTACAGAACAACAAAGATCCATTTCTTCATCTTTTCACCTCATACAGCCTACACAAAAGGTGGCTCACACACCATGGATCTCCTTCACCTCTCAGACCATCAACCCTACTGGCAACAAAAATGAAAATGAAAGCTCAGATCTCCTTGGGGATGATCACTCACCTATCGCAAACGTACCCCAACAGCAAGGCAAGGAAGAGTACAGAAGTCAAGGCATGAAAAAGCAGAGCCATTCCACTTTTGCTGCTGGGCCCTTACATCAATTTTCCCAGGGATCACTTTTACATTCCTACAATGCTGCCTAAAAGATAGGCTGGACAAACTATGTGCACAACTCCAACAGGAGGAGGACAGAGTCCTGGATGAAAACCTTGGAGACTCTCAGAGGTACAGTGTTTTAGCAAGAAGCTACTGCAGCTGTCACACTTGCCACCAAGCCTTCTCACCAGCATAAATCAAAAGGGGAAGTGTTAGAAATGGCAGCTGTGCTAATAAAACAGATTTACAGCATTGACATAAGCTCATGTTTTACTACAGTTGTACCCATGTGAAATAGGGTCCCACACCTTTGGGGAACAATTCCCACGCATTGCCTAGGACATGCAACTCCCAGATCCCCATGGCTCCCGCTCCTCTGGGAGTGCGTCAGCAGTGTTGCAGGGAGCAGTGAGCAAAGAGCTCTTCAGAACAGCGACTCTGCTCTCCTACCTTTCAAAAATGCTGACTAATTTGAAAACTCACCAAAAATCTTAGCACTTCCAGCCTAATTAACATCACTAGAGCTGCTGAGGTTTTGACTATAGCAATAAAAAAAATTTGCTATTCCACTCCAGATTTCAACTGAACTCATCCAAGAAGGATTACTCAACTTACACGTACAGGACTAGAGACTAGATCAAGTTCCTCGCACTGCTCAAGTGACTTTTTACTCAGATTAGCAGACACTTCTGTCATTCTATTAACACTTATATCATCAGCATTATGCTAATTTACAATATAAGATATGATCTTATCAGACAAAATGCCTCTAATCCAAGTATGTGCAGACCGAAGTAAAACCCAAAACTTAGGGACTGATCCTGTCATCAACAGCATCACACCTAACAAAGAATATGCTCAGATGTGTGTAGCACTATCTCAGTCTGAACAGTCCTTTCAAAAAGTCATAAAAGTGGGAAAGAAATCCTAATCAAGTACCTCTAGAAACTCAGGAGGAAAAGCCAGCACATAAAAACTAAAAGCACAGTAATGCCAGTTAATGAGGCATGGATACATTTTTGTTACAATTTCAGGTGCATGGATTGTAACCAAAAAACCAAACAAACCCAAAACTCTGCAGAAGAGATAGAAGTAATATTTTACATTTAGATGGTAAGTTGGGTGTCCCAAATGCATCAGGTGAATGTCTATCACTCCCTGCGACACAGGTGACATGACTCAGATGTCAGTCAGTACTGAAGGTCTGAAGTTTGGCAACATTACACTCAACACAGCCATCTTTCTACAGATTCCAACAGGCCTTGAATCCAACAGGATTAAAAACTGCATTATTGCTGGATTCAAGTATTGCAGTCCAAATAAAGATGATTTAAAGCTGAATTACGAGCTGTTAATAAGACAAACCACAGCTAAGTTAATTTTTCTCCAGTTTCAGAGACAGCACAGAGGAGAATCCCACACAAATGCCAACACACAAGTAAGCAGGTGCAGCATAAAAGAGAAAAAGAGGCTAAAAAGACTGCCAGATATCTGTCAGAAGCACGCTGGTGTTCCTAAGTAGCCCACTCAATTAAATTAAAAATTATACCACTTTTTCAGTATCTTCCAGGAGAATGAGACAGATCATTCAACACTAAGTGACTTGAGTTCAAATGCCCATCTACTCTCTTTACTTTGTATTTAGTTTGCAAAACTGAAATGCAAGGGAAACCATTCAGGGGAAAAAATTGCCAAGTAGACTGGTTAAATACACTCTATAAACTTTCTGCCACATGCTCACATAGCAGAGCTCAGAGAGTTGTGCTGAACTACAATGGACATGTTTTTAAGATCTCAGCTATTCAAGATGGGTCTTAAAGATTAGGTTCTGTTCAGCTGCTTTATTCTAAGTACTGGAATAGCAGCAGACAGTCAGCTTTCAGCTCCTTGAAAATTAAAAGTTGTTGGGTTTTGGGGTTAGTTTGTTGGGGTTTTTTTTAAGACTTCACTAGTCTTAAAAACCTGCACTTTTCAAATGCAGTTTAACTTGGGTAAATAAATGAATATCCATGAGCTATTTGATGCAAAGACTCAAACTTGTCTATCAAGACATCAATTAATTTCAGTAGGAGATGCTTAGTCAGACTCACATAAAACTGGTCTCATCCTTTATCAACTTAGATCCTGTAAAAGTAACAATAGCCTGGGATGGCTGCAACCATCTGTGGATCTACAAACCAGACAAGATACAAGGCTCCTCCTCCCCATCAGCACACCTCTGTTAATATGCAAAGTTCAAAGTTTGGGCCTTTTTTTCCATAGTATATCTTATTTAATTACCATGGAAACAACATTACAGGTACAGCTGGGCCCCTAAATGCTTGCTTAAATAAGTACCTCACAAAAGGTAATAATCATCTGCACCTAATTCAGGCAGTTGGCATTATAGCATATGCTGTCCCCCATGAACAACCAAAAGCACACTGGAGGACAGCAGGAGCAGGGCTCCAGGGCAGGGCTGCAAAGGAACCCCCTTCACCTATTGCTGGCCAAACATCTTCCACTAAGTCTTCAACAACGACAAAGTTTCTCTCTGAAAAAGGTTCCGTCCATGCCACTGCTCTGCTTAGCAGATATATCCGTGCTGTCCCTGGACTGATTCCCTGCCTGGAGTAATCACATCCAAGGGCCTCCCAGCCTCTTGTAGAAGATGGCATCCCTGCCCCACGCTAAGAGCTGTGACTTAGTAACTTCTGCAAGAACGACAATTTTCTCCATGTATCGCGGACATATGTGTATTTCCAGGTATGTCTGTTGGTGCATTTCTTTATGCAGTTTTATAAGCATCCACGGATTACTCTACAGCATGCCTTGGATTTGGATAAAGCAAGGCCTCACTACAGCTACTTCCCTCCGCACTCCACCGCCACAAAATCCGCCACTGTGGGAAGTTGCAGATGTGATTTTTACGGCCTTTATCAACCCTTAAAAAGGCAAGTTAAGAAAATCCACTTCAAACAACCTGCGTCCAGCTGAACAGACCGCAAGCACACCCAACCTTTCCACGTTTGTACTCCGAATCACTCTTTTTGACAACTGAACTTGCAACCTCCCATCTGACAGCTCAGCCCCGGCGTGCCCAGGGTAGTTTCACTGGGACCGGTCCCACGCCGCCCCTTCCCGGCGCACCGGAGCGAGCCTTGCTATAAATGACACCTGGAGAGTAGCCAGGGTAACGCGGAGGAGGGCACCGGCTTTCGGAGTCCGTGCCCGCTAGGCCCGGGACACCGCGTCCCGCCGCTGCCGGCCCGTCCCCGTCTCCCACATCCCCGGCGACTCCGCGGGAAGCGCAGGGACGCACCTGCGCCCGTCACTCCTGCCGGCAGCACCCATCCCTCCATCCCACCCCGCTGCCAAGCACCGCCCGCCGGGAGCCGCTCGGGGCCCCCCGGCGGCGGCACCGAGCAGCCTCTGCCGCCGCGGCGAGGCCGGACGGGCGCCGAGAAGGCGGTGGCAGGCGCGGGACAGCACCGCCCCGTCCCGTCCCATCCCATCCCCGCACGCCGCCACGATCTCCGTTATCCCGCAGCGCTGGAGGCGGAGGGGGGTGCAGGGGGGCTACACCGGCCTCCGCCGCCCGGGAGTTTTAAAGGGACGGCGCGCCTCGCTAGGACGGGAGCAGCGGTTTTGCCCTGGGGGTGCCCGGAGGGCGGGAGGGCCGCTCCCGTTCCCGGTGCCGGCGGTGGGGCGGGC
>VWZP01008292.1:681443-732350 GCA_013396995.1 Dicaeum eximium | reverse complement strand
CGCCGCCCGCGGTGAGGGCCCAGGCCGAGCGGCCGTGAGCGGCCGGGCCCGGGCCGCCGCCCTCTGCCGTCGGAGCGGGAGCAGCGCCGCGGGCTCGGTGCTGCCGCGGTTCGCTGCCCGGGGTGCAGAGCGGGAAGCGCCGTGCCCGAGCCGCTCCCTGCCCGCCCGCTTGGCTGCCGTGCCCCGCGCACTCCTGCGGTGCGGCAGCGGCCCTTCCCCGCTGTAATCCCGGGCTTGTGCCCCCTTTTCCCGGCGGGGTCTCCGGAGCCAGCACCTTCCCGAGCGGGCTCGCCCCCGCGCGGCTCCTCGGCCGGCCCTGAGCACATTAGGGAACCGCAGTGCTGCGGGCCGGGGAAACACTGTCCCCACGGGGAGTCACAACGAGTATTTCACACACCTGTGGAATCGGTCAGCACTGAAATACGGCCTTGCCGGTGTTAATCACCATTTTATTTAGCTAAGGGTAAAATTGCTGAGCACACGCATACCTGTAATGTACAAAGCGCTTTCCTCGCTCCTTTCATCCGCCCTGTCATTTCCTCGGAGTGTAATTACTGTAGTGCTTTTAGCTAGAGCGTTTAAATATCATCCAGATACATGCAAAACACAATGTTGTGCACATGTATAATTTTTTAAAAGATCAGTTCAGGTCTCTAAGGAAGGGCTTGCTGTTTGGGGTAAGAGTGAAGCTCCAAACTAAACACACTTAGGACGGTAATAACTAGAAAGAATGCTCGTCTGGCTTGGAGTGCCCTCACATCGGTGGTTTGCTCTGCTTGGCAAGTTTTGTCATCCAAGTGCAAACCAGACTAAATTTTAAAAATGTAGAACACATTCATAATCTAAATTAATGGTTTTAAAAAAAATCTAGCATGTTTTCTGTAGCATCACCTGCATGGGGCATCTTGCAGGATTAAGTAACACCAAGCATGGTTTTTCTTCCTGCTGACAGCAAGTATTCCCTCTTGTGCAGAGAGGGAGAGAATCTTAGCATATTGTGTGTACAAACTTAGTTATCCAAACATTAGTTTAGAGACGAGAATATGTACCTAAAGAGAGCTGAAACCTAACTTCTGTTTCTCTTATTAACTGTAAGAAAATAATCAGCTGTATCTTACACTGTATTTTTTCTTTGTCTTTACACCCCTGTCTCCAGTGAGTTCTGATCTCATGTGAATGCAAAGGAATGCATTTGGTCAGCCTGGTTATTGCTTTAAATACGAGGGAGTTCTTCCCTGTCCAGCAAGTAGAAATACTTGCTTCTCCAGTGACTAAACATACTGGCATTTGTGGAATACACTTCTGTTCTCTTTTCCAAAAAGCCATGCTCTTACTGTATAAAAGAAACTAGCTGCTTGAACCTGACTTAAAATTTCAATAACTTGCTGTTAAGTTTAGAGGAGAAAATACCCAAGGCTTTTTATAAACCTTTTGGTCCAGTTCTAGTTTCACGTTCTCTTTCTGTCCTATTCTGTTCTGTTGTTTCTGTTCTGGGCATTACATGGCCAGGAATTTTGTTGGCTTCTCTTGCTGGTTTATGTGTTTATGTACAGATTTACATTGCTTCATACTTTCACTTTTGCCCAAAACTCTATTTACTTTGTTTAAGTTTGTTTCCACTCTCTGATCTTACTAGCCCTATATTCATCCATCCATCCATCCAACCATGGGTAACTGTCCTAATGTGTTTTCCTGTCTACTTTTTTCCCCCAAAGTTACCAATTTTTGCTTCTAAGACTGCCTTTGAATCCTTGAGAATAAGTTTCTAGCTCTTAGGTAGTTCTTTGTGGGCAGCCTCCGGCAGCTGGTACAAGGAGGCGCCCAGGAGGGTGAGGGGCTGTGGAAGCCCTGCCCTGGGGGGCTTGGGTCAGTGCCACATTTCACCACTCATTGTCCTGCCTGCTGGGCAACCTTGGGCAGAACTGCACCTCTTACCCTTTGAGTTTCTTGATTTTCTAGGCAGGCGTGAGGCATGCAGACTTCTTAAAAATGCTGTTGTGGCTGGTCTCAATAAATACATCAATAGTTATTAGGTGAAAGTGTTGGCCCCTTCTGTATTGATAGTCCAGAGGGTTTGCCAATACCTAGAATGAATTCAGTGTTTGAGCCTGGGAATATTCAGGTATGTATCTGGTGTTTCCCAAGGAAGGGCATAACCATCAAAAATGCTGTTATTTAACGCTGGGCTTGGATTCAGCTGCATAGACCCATAACTTTTAGGTAAAAGATATACAGAGATACTGAAAATTCAAGTTTAAACTTGGTATCTAACTTGTCTTTTATTGAGTTGTGTCACTCCCACCAGGTGAGAGTAACTGACATCAGAAAGGAAAATCAGTTTTCCTATTTGAGCAGACAAGTGGCAACCGAAACACTTTCTTTTTCCCTCACTGTATAGGTGTTTTTACTACTTGTTAATATATCTTCCTCTTCCTTAGCTATTCATATTTCTGTGTCCAAGTACCCACGCCATGCCTTTTCAGAACACTTTGGTCCTGGTTCTCCTTTGCTCTTTAAGCCTTGGCAAATCACTCACACCTTTGTGAATTGCATTGCCCATCATGAAAGAGAAATCCTTGCCTATGTGTAAGGTATCTTTTATACAGTAACTTGGGATTAAAACATGTTACTAAAGTATGACATCTGGATATTGGAGAAAATATCTGTTAAGAGACAGCTACTGTTGCATCTGTGCATCTACTGTTAAGTTTTACATGCACGTCGTTTGCTTTTCAGAGTGTAAAAAAATGGATTTGGCCAACCATGGACTTATTCTGCTGCAGCAGCTAAATGCTCAGAGAGAGTTCGGTTTCCTGTGTGACTGCACAGTTGCCATTGGGGATGTCTACTTCAAGGCACACAAATCTGTCCTCGCTTCTTTCTCCAACTACTTCAAGATGTTGTTTGTTCATCAAACCAGGTAACTCTAAAAAGGTTCACCGTTTAATGTTGTTCAGTTAACTAAGCTAAGGAGGTCTAGCCACAAACTGTTGTTTTTGCTTCTTGTTATGACATACAGAGCATGGAATCCAGTCTTAACTGCAAACTAGAACCTCGCTTTCAAACATATTAAAGATGAACTGTAATTCATTAACACTAGAAAATTGAATTCCTACAATTGAATACTTCAAGGATCCCATCTTCTCTCGTGCACTTTCCTTCCCCCACTCACTATCTTCTACTCTGTCTTGACATGGTTCTTGACATTTGTGTAATGTTATATACAATCCAATAAGTGCTTGCTAGGAGGTTTGGAGAAATAAACTTACAAAAGAGGTGTATGTGTTTCATTTCTTTGCAGTTTATCGTCAATTAAATAATAGAATGCTATGTAATGGTGGAAAATAAGGGGGTTTGTGGTACTTTTCTTTCAGGTTTGGTTGTTCGTTTGGGGTTTTTTTTTTTTTTGTACCATTGAAGAGATTGAAAAGATCACCAAAGTTTAAGACCACTTTAAAGATTTTTTAGTCTTTTTCCAAAATACTTGAAGTAACTCAAAAAGTTTACCTTAAGTGATTCACACTTAACTCTTTGGCTAAGAGCTCTTAGCCAGAAGTGAACTGCTAGGACAAAAGTGCATTTGCACTTCTGAAACAGGACTGCAGGCAGATGTTATCAGTCTTCATGCTCCATCAAGAGCACAGAGTCATCTTTGGAAGACAGCATTGCAAAGTTTACTTTTGAGTCATACATCTGAATTCAGAAGTAGTCACAGAGAGAGCTCAAGAAGGGTGCTCCTCAAGACTTGGAAGAATTGGCTATAATTTCCTCCTCAGCTTGGTAGCCTACTGTAGTTAGAGCATTCAGACCACAGCACGCAGTCATGTCCATTTCTGAATTTCTGTGGTTTATTTATGTTTGTTTTTAATAGAGTAGGTTCAAATAATTATGAAAAATAATTAGAATCCCAGTTCCTCTCTTGTTAGCTAACTGACCTCACAAAAATGTTTTCTTTCTTCTTCTATGAACTTTGCCTTACTTTCTGCACAGAGATGCACCCTTAGCTAGAGCAGTGGTAGCTGTCTCAGTGCAGAGCATCGTAAAGGTTGATGCATACAACACTGAGCTGGAGGGTGCTGTTGGTTTCAGTCCTGTTGGGCTGAAGAGGGCATCACAGCCAAAGCATCTCCCTTTGAGTGCTCTAATCAGGGCACTGCTAGGCTGACCAGGCAGTCCACCGGTGCTGCTGTTTCTCCCTCCTTATTCAAGGAAAAAAGCTGCTGTTGTGCTGTGTAAGGAGCCTGGATTCCACGGGTTACGGCTGTTGCATCAGATCCCCGTGGGGATTCACACCCTGTCCTGCGTGGTCTCTGGATCATAATGCACTTGGGACAATGCGATACCACACATTTGCAGAACTGTAGCTGTAAACCCTAGTAGGGCATAGAAGCCCAGCAGGAAAGTGCCAGATGAATTAGGTGTTCTCAGGGCTAAATACTGAGAAGAGATTATTGTGAATTTAGAGTCCCATGCTAGCAGGTTTTAATTTAGCTACAGACGTGTTTGAATCCAGCCAAGAAAAGGGGGGAAATGTCTTTGCAGTTTACAAAATACATTAATATATGACAACACATTTACAAGATAACAGCAGTTTAAAATTGTACATATCGCAATGGGACAGCTTTTCTTTCAAGCCAGTTACTTCACTGAGAAAAGAAGGCATCTTTCAACTAGCTCCTAAGATTAGCTCTTTCACAGTAAAGCATTTCCCTTTATCTTTATTGCAGATTCTGTCTTTTGAATTTAAGTAGAAACCTCCTATTTTTATCAAGGCTTGAATAACCTAGAACTGGAAAAAATCATTTCCTTATGTCTTATTTACAATTTTGTTTCACCTTTCAGTGAATGTGTCCGTTTGAAAGCGACCGACATACAGCCAGATATCTTCAGTTATCTCTTGCATTTGATGTACACTGGGAAGATGGCACCACAACTCATTGACCCAGTTCGACTAGAACAGGGAATAAAGTTTCTGCATGCATATCCACTAATTCAAGAGGCCAGCCTTGCAAGTCAGGGAACTTTTTCTCACCCGGATCAAGTCTTTCCATTAGCATCTTCATTATATGGCATTCAGATTGCAGATCACCAGATAAGACATCCCACTAAGGTTACGTCAGCGGCTGACAAACTTGGGCGAGAACCACGGCCTCAGACATCACGGATGAACCAGGAGCAGGCTTCTGACGCCTCACAGCTCTCGCACTTGGGTGCAAACCTGCCACAAGTGACCCGGACAAATATGTCTGCTTCTGACCCATTGCCATCTTCTCTGTCTCCAGAACTGGTGTCTGCTGGTGGTAATAATTCACCTTCGGGGGAAGAGGCCAATATGGAAGCATCTTCCTCAGATGAACAGCCTGCCTCTCTCACAATAGCACATGTCAAGCCAAGCATTATGAAAAGGAACGGGAGCTTCCCAAAATACTACGCCTGTCACCTCTGTGGTCGCCGGTTCAACCTGCGCAGCAGTTTGCGGGAGCACCTGCAGATCCACACGGGCGTTCCCTTCACCTCTAGCCAGCAGGGAGAAAGTAATATTTCTTTGTCTCTCTGTAACAACACAGCTGATAAAGATGCCATGGAAGTGCCTGAAGCGGGGATGATTAGTGACAGCGAGCTGCAGCAGATCTCAGACTCCCCAATAATTGATGGGCAGCAGCAGTCAGAGACACCTCCCCCCTCCGATATCGCAGACATTGACAACCTGGAGCAGGCAGATCAAGAGAGGGAGGTAAAGAGACGGAAATACGAATGTTCCATCTGCGGTCGCAAATTTATTCAGAAAAGCCACTGGAGGGAGCACATGTACATACACACGGGCAAGCCCTTCAAGTGCAGCACTTGTGACAAAAGCTTTTGTAGGGCTAACCAGGCTGCCAGACACGTGTGCCTAAACCAGAGCATGGACACGTACACGATGGTGGATAAACAGACTCTGGAGCTCTGTACTTTCGAGGAAGGCAGTCAAATGGACAACATGTTAGTACAGACCAACAAGCCCTACAAATGTAACTTGTGTGACAAAACTTTTTCAACTCCCAATGAAGTAGTCAAACATTCGTGCCAAAATCAAAACTCTGTCTTTACGCTAGAAGAAGATCGCTCCATTCTGTTAGGTGGTGGGGACACAGAAGCCACAGAGACTGATAACGCAGTGTTAGCCTCCATCAAAAAGGAGCAGGAAGCAGTGTTGTTAGACTGAATGTGAAACCTATATCAATTTTTTAAAAAGTTTCTTTACTCATTTTTTATTAAATCAAATTTTTCCTCCCCCTACCTCTTACCTCACTTACCCCTGCCATCTTTTCCAGCAACCTCCTTCCTACCCTTTGTCTTCAGCAACCAGAACTGTACTGGCACATTAGGAAATTGGACTTTGCCTCTCCCACCAAAACAAACAAAAAGCTCTTGCATCAAACCACAACAAAATTGATTTTAATACAAAGGAACATGTGAAAAAACAATCCAGCTAACTATGTTGATAGTATTAGTTATTCCAAATTTAATAGATTTTAAACAAAATTTAGATTGCTTAAAAGTGTATTTAGATACAATGATGAGTGTAACGAGAAACAGAGTATCAGTTTGGTAAGCAAAGGATGTATGTATTTTAGTTTCCCTGGTAGAAGGCATTTTGAGATCTGGCAGATTAAACACCGTGCTCTTTACAAGTCCGCATGCAAGTTGATTAAGGTTATAACCTAAGCCCTCAGAACTTTTCTCAAGGAATGCAGAAATGTCTGTTCATTGAGTTGAAAAGAGCTGAGGGTTTCTTTTAGCCGTATGTTTTCCTTCAAGTATGCCTTTGGGTATCTGTTTCAGAGACAAGCAAAGTCGTTACTTAATCAAATTTTGACTTAAGTAGCTGTAACAGTAATGTGATGGCAATCTTTATATATATATATATATATAAATACTGTATATGTATAAAGATTTATATATATATAAGGTGTCTGTGTGTATATTTGGTACAGGTAAATAAATGCACACATCCTTTTTAAGTAACTGGCCGTCTGCTCTCAGATTCAGCCTGGAATGTCTTTCAGTTGTTTGACAAAGCTAGTCATTGCACAGGTTGCTTTTAACCAAGTTTGAAACGTCCTGAGCTGTGTGCATTTTTATTGACCTGTTGAAGAGAAGCCAGTAGGTAAGTGTTGTCACCCAGGCTACCAAGGAAACAAGAAGTGGCATACTGGTGAGCACTGCACCATCGTTAGTGCAGCACATGCGTGTGTTGTTGGCTGTATAGAGGTTTGAGTAATTCGGGATGAAAGGAGAGAGAAAAGCTTTATTCCTTTACTCAGGCAAGGAATGTCCATGATTTCATTTGGTCTAATGACATGAGTTAAGAGGGAGGAAAAGTGGTGTTCTAGCAACAGGGGATCATGGTTGTTTTAAAATGAATCTGTAGTGCTGGCTGGGAAATTCTGCTCTATGAGAGTCCTGTTATTTTGAAAGCCAAGACAAAGCCTGCAAAAACTGAAAGGGTGAATTCTGTAGTTTTAGTTACTGCTGATGGTAGTACTGCATCTTTGTGTTAAAAATCAAGTTGTTGATTTTTATTATTTTATATAGATGCCCAGATTTTTTGCTGGTAGCCTAAAAACCTAAACTGACAGCAGCAGGTGAAGCCCACTGAGCAATTACTGGGCCAACAGAAGGTGTAAGTGGACAGAAAAGTGCCCCATCATAAATGGAGACAGTGTGTGTTTGGGGGGAGGGGTGGGAGAGGGCAAGTCACAAACCACAGCTCTTCTCTGTGTATACGTTTAAACTGAATATCATCTTTTTGTGTATAGTTAAGTTCTCAGATTTGTAAGTTTTTATACATCATTTCATTGAATAAAAACTGAATTAAATGGGATATGATTTGTTGAGTTGAAGGTGAAAGGTTGTTGGTGTTCGGTCTTCCTGCATGAGCTCTTGGTGAATCGGTTTAAAAGCCAAGCAATACTTTCTGTTTATCAGACTAAAACCTCCATCACACAGGTGAACAACGAGCTTACTAAAATTTAAGGTGGATTTAGCACAAAAACTCTCTACATACTAGATTTTTTTCCCAGCTTATTATAATGTGATGTGACCATTATTGTAAAGTTTATTGTAAGTGATATTGATTTTATTATCTCTCTTGTGTTAGAGTAATAAGTTTAAAATCAATTGACTTCAAAGTATAGAAGTCTTTTGAGGTAAAAAAATAACATCGTACAGAATTATTTTAGTGCTGTCCATTTTAAAACTTTTTTAGGATCTTCATCTAGCAGTATAATTTCCTTAAATGTGGGTTTTATTTCATCTTCCTTACTCCAAAATGCTCTCAGAGTAGAAAAACAAAAGAATAAACCTTTCCTAGTTCAGGGTAATGTCAGCTTTTGAGGTATCTGTGGTTTAGGGGATAGTCACAAGTTCATTTCCAAAATGACTGAAGCTGCTAAAGATGCTACCACCTCAGCTGTTAGTTACTGCTTAGATGCTTTTTTTTTTTTTTTTTTTTTTTAAATTCCAGCACTCCAGTTCTGCTCTGGGGCAAAGTACAACAGCTCAGATGGCTGGTTGTGTCAGGGTGCACAGGCCACACCGTTATTGTGAGACATTATTCCTGCTCTCACTTCTCCACTGTTTGGACATCATGATGTTTGCGAAGCCACATGTTGAATGGACTCAAGCGAAAAACAACCAGTCTTCAAAAAAGCCATTTTTCTGTCAAACCTGTTCCTTATTTTAGCTCTGCAGAAGGTTTTGAACAACTCACAGGTTGTGCAGAGATGGAGATGAGCCGGGAAGAGCCTTACTGAAGGCGGTGTTGCTGCTGGCAACCTCCGGGATGTGGAAGATGGGAAGTGGTGGCTCCTGGGGAGGGCAGTGTGGCCTTGCAGAGCCTGTGCTGCCCAGCAGGAAGGAGCAGGCTAGGGCAGGGAACAAGCTGCCCTGGAAGGGCTTGGTTATGACGGTCCTGCTAGTACAAGGAACGTGAAATTGCAGGCTCAGCAGAGATACTTCCGCCTGTTAATATTTATTCTTATGAAATAACACTGTCGGGTAAAGAGAAAAAAAAAAGCCACAATAAAGAAACTGTTTCAATAAGTGTTGAGCTATGATAATGGTTTCTTTTAAATACCCTTTTATTGCCTGATGCTCCATAGGGATGTTTAAGTCCTTGCCTGTCAACTTCATGGGTAGTTTTGTTCCTTTACAACAAATTAGAAACAGTATATTTAATAACCAGAGCATCTGGTTATTAACAGCAGCATCAAGACTTTGGGAAATAGCAGCACAAATGCAGTTTTGTTCGAGCTTCTTTTTTTAAACCCTCTGAATTATTATTACAGTTAGAGATAACTCCAGGGTTTAGTTTTCAGTGTTTGACTTGGAGATTTGTGACTGAGTTGCTCATTGCTCATTCAGTCTGCTCACCTGCTGAAGTTGTGAATTTTCTACCAAATGAAAGCAGAAATCTTGTCAGGAACTGCTGAGAGCTTGGTGAAAATCTGACATCATTGAAGGCTGTGGGCTGGAACTTCAGCTCTGTGTTTTTCCAAAGGATTATCATCAAAGTTAATTTCCTAGGCATGTCACTTGACATCTCTGCCTTGACTTCAAAAGTACCAAACACCTACTGCTCCAACAGAGGATTATCACTTCTAAAAGTGAAGTTTGCAGTCAATATTTTTCCATCAAGTATCTTCTCCATTACTGGTCTGATAATCATTCTACTTCAGCAGGGGGAGAATTTATCAGAAGACACTTGTGTTACAAACACCAAATGCTTGAAATTGTGCTCCTGTTTACACTGCAGAGCCTTCAGTTGCTGTCTTGATGTTTAGAAAATCTGGCTGGCTCTTCAGCTTCAAATCTCATAAAATAACAGCCTCAGTCACAAATAGTTGTCAGTTGCAAGAGAAAAAAGAAAAACAGATCTAATTCTGTTTACTTTAAATAATTTCTTTGGCATTGCAATATGTTTTACATTAATTAAAGTAAAGGAGACCTGGTTAGACTCCAGCAGGTGCTATGGTACCTGGTAGCTGGTGGCATCACAGTCTCTCAATGTTTTTTTCCCAATCTGCTTAAGAGGAGGATTACCTTGTTTTTGTACTTTGCCTTTTTGGAGAGTAATACAATTCTTTAGATATCCTTGTCCCAAGCAATTAAAGATCAAGCTGATTCATTCTTAACCAAGTTAATGTCATTTTCCTTGATTGTATTTCCACAGCTTTTAATCTTAAAAAGTAAACACATATAAGGGAAGTTAATTTTGGAGCTCTGTCCTTGATTCTCTTATTCATTGCTTCCCAAAAGTCAACAAGCGTTTTAAGATACTTCATAGTTATGAATAATTAGGAGTAATCAGGTTACTTAAAAAAAATAAAATTTAAAACAAATTAGATTCCTATTTCAATCCTGTAAATGTTACACTGTTAATTACAGCAGCATACTTTGGTTAATGAAATCTCGGTGACAGACTACCAGTGGAGGCTGGCTGTTCAAATGGCCCAGCTGTTACTCTACCTGAGACAGAGTGTTTCCATTTCTACAGCTCTTGTTTTGTTCACTTGCTTTTGGTTGTAAAAATGCCCCTTGTCACTGGATAATGAAATCCCACTCATACCAAAAGTAAAACAAAACAGAAAGAGTCAAGACATCTTTTACAACACCATTAATGTGTATTTGCCAAATTGTCTGTGATCATCTCTAGAAATAAGAGAAATTCCCTGTCCTTAAATACGGGCTTCTATCAAGTCTGCCCTAAAGAAGGACATATTTAGATTAAATTTAGCCAAAACCACATAACACATTTCCTCTGCAGTACAGCCCTGGTGCTGTGATGTTGGTGCATCCGTGCTTTTGAGCAGGTCACATGTGCCAAGATTCAAGAGCTCAGTGTGGCTTTGGAGCGGCTGTCAGTGACTGTTGTCATTCCTGGAGGTGCCAGCGTTTCAGTGCCAAAGGAGCTGCCAGCAGGACTTCCTCATATTCAGTCCATGCCTGTTGCCTTGGCCAAAGCTGAAGCCTTCCTGGAACCTTAGAAATCTGCTCAGGGAGGAGAGAGCAGAGCCACCAATTGAGAGTTAACACAAATGTTCACTTGCTGCACTGCTCTGTGCAGTGTGGAGGAGGTACTCAGCACTCCAGCACGCCTCAGCACAGATCCACAGCCTGCATCCAGTCTGCAGACTGTGTCAGTGCTCATTTTGAAGCAGCTCATATACTTCCTAAAGGAGCTTCCTGATCAATCCATTGTTTCCTTCTATCCTTAATCTCTCAACCATAAGGTTAAAGCACTTTCTATTTTGCTACTACTGTATTGTGCAATTCCAGTTTCAGCAGCAAATTATTTTATATATTGCCATTGTTTATTTGGGTCTCTCAAATTCACAGAGCAAAGTACTCTGTCAATCAAGCTTTATTTCATGAGCTTATTAGGTAAAAACCAAACCAGGGTTCAATCCTTTCCTGAGTGTCCTACAGAAGGGTAAAGTCTGGAAAATGCAGAAGGTCAGGTCCTTCCACCCCAACAGTAGTGCTCAAAGGATGTGAAGTGAAATAGTCACTCAAAGCATGTGATTGGCAGCTGAGGAGGAAAGGAAGGTGATGCCCCATTGCCAAACAAGCACCACTCCAGCTGCTGGCACACAGTTGTCCGCAGACAGACTTACACACAGACTATAAGGTAATAATTGTTCAATAGTAATAATCTTATTCTTTCATATGGTTGAATTCTTATGCAGAATTAAATTTTTTTTCATCTCATTTTGGGGCACCTTTGCAATACTGGTAACAGAATGGGACCCAGAACAAGTCCTGATTTGTGCACAAGAACTGAAAAAGAACATTTGTAGAAACTTCATCCTTGTTCACTGAGTTTATTAATGTTCAAAATTTTCATGCCCTTTTAAATAAAACTGTAATATGATATTCATTTTAAAAAACTCATACTACAGGCATGACTTGAAGGATGTAAGTGTTGCTGTGCATCACTCTCCTATCATATAGGAAATGTCTCAGAGCAAAGGGCCACAATGTCACCAGTTTTTTCTGAGTTCTATCTACTGCAAGTGAAGCAAAAGCAAAAATCAGCAGAAGGAATCAGGTGAAATATGGATCAGCTTTCATCTGTGTGCAGAGCTGTGTCACACAGAGTAGAAAGCCAACATGTGGTGAAACAGCAGCTCAGACTAGACAGGGAGAATCTGAAAGAACCAAGCAGTTACTCAGGAAGCAGCCACCTAAACTGAGCAGCTGTGATCATGCCTGTAAGGACACCACCTTTCCTGTTTTGGGGTGGGGTTTGGATTTTTTTGTTTTGCTTAGGGTTTTTTTACATAATATTAACTATTTCCTCTTAGAAGAGTGGTACTCTTGTCCCAGGGAATGGGAGCACTACCTTCAGTTCTCATTAGCTCAAGGGTCAGAAATCTCTTAGCTTGGGATTTGCATGTGTCTTAAAAGAGAAGAGCATACTGGGAATTCGGAAATGATGGCTGTATTAATGCTTTTTCTGCCCTTCCCCTTGCCATAGATAGATCCTCTTTCTCCTAAAGGGCATGTTTTATGCTTCTAAAAAGCTGACCTACAGAAAAAAGTCATCAATTCCTGTAACAATGGTGGACCCATCAGCAAATCATCTCGTGTTGCAATGTCATAGAAAACATCTCCCTGCTTCTGATACCACTGCAAGGGAGTGTGAGCTGATGGTTTCCTCTACATCTGGCCGTGCTGGTGGGCTCCCTCAGAGTGCTCACAGGAGCTGAGGTTTTGCATGGTGAGAGGAAAAAAAGTGCAGCTGCTGCTGCCAAGAGGATTTATTTGCTCTGTCATGCAGCTGCCCTTGCAGAGCCACACCTCCGTGGTGACTCTGACATGAGGAATGAGCACATCTATTTCCTATTGCTGTCAAGGAACGTGATTAAACATGGCTCTGAGAGCTGGGAAATAGAGATACAATGACAGTGGCACTTAGCACTGATGTCTCTGCCACTGAGCATGAGCAGGGTTTCCAAAGCAGTAACACTCCAGGCTTGGAGAGGTCTGGTGTACAGAGCTGAGCTGCTCTGCCTGGAGCGAGCAGGCAGCTCTGCAGGAGTGCCAGCTCGCCAAGTGCTACAGGCAAGGGCAGCTCCTCAGTCTGGGTTTAAAACCTACCAGCTGGGTGGCAAAATTCTTCTTCAGTGTCTGATGGGACCGAGAAGATGCATTTCTTGGTATTGTCCTGCAGCAGGAAATGTGTTAAGATTACAGGGGGAGTTGCTCCAGCTCTCAGAATCCCAAAGGAGAGCCCGGGGAATTCAAGCACCTGCTACAGCAATGGGTAGGTCCAGGAATGGCACTGCCTCTGACAGGACTTTGGTGGCAAAGTCACTCGCTGCAGCAGCCCTTGCTTGGGCCAAGGAGGGCACAAGCCCAGCACTCTGAGGCCACTTCATGTCCTGGCCATGCTCCCCTCAGCTTCTCGTGCTCCTCCTCGCTGGCAGAGCGAGGGAAACTGGAATGTCCTTGACTTGGGGTAAGCACTGTTCAGCAGCTACAGCATCACTGTGTTATCAACATTGTTCTCACACTGAGGAGGAACACATGGCACTGTGCCAGCTGCCAGGGAGGCCATTAACTCTATCCTAGCCAGAACCAGGACAAGGATTAGGGTTAGGGTTGGGAGAGAAACAGAATGCTGACCTCTCACCAGAAAGGGGCTGCAGAAGAGCTGCCCAAGGGAGAGAGAGGCTGTAGAAAGTCAGTGTGACAATTGGTGGAGAGTGCAGGCACAGGACACTGCCTGTTCAGCTGGAATCACACCAAACAAGGATTTCAACCACTGCAGCCACAGAATGTGATTTTCTCCCCCTCTCACTGTCTTCTCTCATTTCAGCTTCAGTTTTCCCTTTCACTTGAGAGCATGTGCAGAACATGCCCCTGTTTCTGTCCCTGTCTCATGATAGGAGAAGGGAGAAGGAGACAGAGGAATCCTTAATGTCTCCATGAGGGGAGTGGGTTGAGATATCTTCCATGATCTTGGCTCTGTTGTGCAGACCTTGGCATGGAGCACACCTGTAGCTACACTGAGCATTAAAGGCATTGCTTTTTATGACCATGACAAAAAGGTAAGGTCTTCAAAGAGTAACTGTCAGCACCCCTGAATTAAGGCTCGTGGATAAAACTCTGCCACAAGCTTGCCAGTTGTTCTCTAAGACTGGCATCTCTCCAAATGGCACATGGATGACAAGTGTATCTGACAGAAAGAAGAGAATTATGAACGTTTTATTAATGACAACTTACTCTCTCAGGATTATCTTATTTTCCCAATCAGTTCTTAGAGATGGAGATAAAAAGGTCTCAGTTAAGGAAATGCAGAAAATGTTCTAGGAAGAGGCTACACCTACCATCTTTTCTGACGCAGATTTCCCTGAAGTGCAGAAAGCTTTGGGAGTGAGGCAGTCCATGCTTACCACAGAAATAAACACTCATGCTCTTTGTTTTTCAAAAAGCTTTATTAGAGGGGAAGTGCACTTGCCTTCATGATGACCCCACTGCCCAGCTTCATGACCTTCCTCTAAAGTCATCATCTCTGGCTTCCTATTCAAATTTTTCTTTTGAATTTTCTCTGAATTCAAATTCATAATTTTTCTTTTCATAATTATTTTTTAGCAATCTTATTGTTACATAAGACTGCATCCTTACATTCTATTTGGAACCCAAAGTGACTTGATGTTTTGTGGTCCAGGCAGTCACTCTTGCACCCAGCCATATCCCTTCTCTCCCACCTGGATGTATAGTGAGAGGGGCCACATAGGGCACACGAGTCCCAGTGACTGAAACACATTTATGATTTTCTTCAACAGTGCTGGGGCCTTCTTATGTTGTGGGGTCCGTTCCCAGATTGCATTTTTCTTTAGTAAATTATGGAGTAGTCAGATTATTATACTTAATCCTGAAATATGCCCCTCCAAGATCCTAAAGTCTCTGGCACAGCACATAACTAATTTCTTATTCTGGGACAGGGATAACCTTTGGATTTCTTGTAGCACCTGTTTCTTTCCCACCTGTCCATCTGGCTCCCCAAAAGATGAATTCATGACTGGGGCCTTGTTCCTGTATCTCTACCCCAGCTGACTGTGGCTGTGTTGTCACAAGTGTCCATAGTCTGTACAGTTTTGTGGAGCAGCCTCCTCCTCCTCCATCACTGATGCACTGCCTCACAGTGACCTCTTGTGGAATTTGTAACACTTCCAGCCCTTCAGGCAATGTACCGTGAGCTGTGCATGTCCTAGTAGGACTGGGGTTTAAGTTTTGGAATAGACAAGTAAATGTATAGTGAAGTCCCTGACAGCTCAAAGCAAACCTCATCTGATCTGCCCCCAGTGCTGGGGTCATGAAAAACATTTCTTTCACGTTGATAGTTGCCATCCACCACTAAGAGGGCTGACTGTATCAGCTGTACTGGGAACAGATGCAGTGAGAGGTTTGGCAGCAACTCTTGGGCCTCCATAAGCTGCTGGTAGTTGCTACTTGCCATGTGGGTGCCTAAGAGACCACATCCCTAAAACCCTCTGCCTTGGTCATTAATTTTTTTGGATTTGTACTTTGTCACCATCATCCCTGGATATGGATCCCAGAGGATTATTATGAAGAGAGAAACTCAGCTAATTGATGTAAAACAGGTGTTGTCTGTACATTCAACTGACTTAGAGTTCACTCTTTGTCTAAGTACACTTTCCACAACCACTTATTCTCAGTGGTGCTTCTCTATTTCCCCATTTTGCTTTCTCCTTTTCACACGGAGACAGGCTGGCTCTTTTTCTTTTCCATTACCTTTATTTTCATTGAGGGTCTCCTCTGGTTTTTACCATTTGTGGTGTATGTAATGGGTGTATACACCCATTTGTCTGGGTGTGTCTGCAAACAGGCTGAAGAACCTCTTGGAAGGCATTGCCACTTGTCCTTGGCTGATGACTCCAGTGCTCGCTCAGCTCCCTTTGCATCACACTGCAGGTGTCCCCTCCATCACCCCAGGAAGCAGGAGAGCCTCGGCAGCCCGGTTTCTGCTGGATCTGCTGCCAAAGGCTTTTGGGGAAAGCTGGTGTATCCCTGCCTCCTGGCTCAGAAGCCTGGTCTGCACCTTTCCTGTGGCTGGCAGCTCACTCTGAAGATTTTCAGGCTCCAAAACCAGCAGCGATCTAGAGCTGAACTCGCGTTTTCCCTTCAGAGCCCACTAAAGCAGCTCATCATTTCACACGTGTGTTTTGTGCACATACATCACTAATGCAAGCTACAGTCCGTCCTGCTTTTTACTCTTCAACTCCTGCCAGAGCTGGGTGGGATTTCAGCTGGCTGGGAAGACAACAGCTAGAAGTTTCTGCCTTTGCCACATCAATGTCTCCACCTTTGGGGGTGCTAGGAAGCGGGAGATACGGTTCTCCTCACACTGAAAGTGCAACCCGGGATTTTTCCTTTTGGTTTGTTTTTGAGAGAAGCCCCAGCCGAGCATGCAGCGGCGGTGTGCAGGGACAGCACTAGATGGTGCCGTCACACCAGCGCAGCCACCCGGGTCCCCGCAGGGACAGCCGCTGCGTGCCCCAAAGAGATTCCCCCGGCAGCATCCCCCGGCAGCATCCCCAAAGAGAATCCCCGGCAGCATCTCCAGAGAGCATCCCCAAAGAGCATCCCGGCACCCAGCGGCTGCATTGGAAAAGCCAAAGAAAGGGGCAGGAGGAATCCCGGCAGCGCTGTCCCGCAGCGGCTTGTCCCCGAGATCAGAGCGTTTTGCGGGGTGGGCTGCAGAGCGCTCAAAGGAACCGAGTCCCGAGGCTGGCAGGGGCGGGTACACCAGGGAAATACGCCTCGAGAGGATATTTTGTGTCCTCCACACAGCGGCAGCGCTGCCGGGAGAGACCCGTGAGCTGATAAGCAGGCGGCAGGGAAATCTCAGCGCAGCGGAAACAGCGGCACGTCCCTGCACACCGTGTTCCCGCTGCGCCAGGGAAGTGCAAGGCCAAGGGGAAGCAATTGTTGGAGCTTCAGTGCAGCTGCTGAAGTTCTCTGTCGCCAAGTCCGGAGAGGGGACAGTGCCGGAGCACGTCCTTGCCACAGGGAGGGTGCACCCGCATGGGTGTGCACACACCAAGTACACAAATGTCTAGCGGCTCCTCCCGGCCAGAGCCCTGACTTAGGAAGGGCTGACAAATATTAATTCTCCAAGCACCACCAGTAATACTCTCTCTGTTTAGTCTTCTCCGCTTAAAATCCAGAGTGTCTTCTCACTTTGGGGACACTTTGTTCTCATCCTTTGGTTACACTTTGAGATCACAACAGAATTAGAAAGAGCTCCAGATTTTGCCCTGGAACATTAAAACAGTCTAACCTCAGCACTGCTCACTTGACAGTCTATTTTAGGCTCCTCTAAGCTGAGGAATCATTAATATTTCAGTCTAGTCCATTTAAAATTCAAACATAACCTTCTAAACTTTGGTCTGTGTGCTATATTTAGCCAGGTAGAGGGTTTTGGTGTCTCCCTTAAGAAAATAGGCAATGAGCAGGAAAATTGAGCTTTACACTTCAAAGGTCATTATTAGTTAACCATACACTTTCATGTTTCTTATTTCTAGCAAATTTTTAAAAGCCCTCTTACCTGTCTTTCCTCTTGCAGAAAGGACTAGCTTCACACTATGTTTGGTTCATTGTTAAGTCTTGTTTTAAAGCTATGAGCTTATCTTTAAAGGGAAGATACTCTTACTTCATATGTTCACATATATGTATGAACATATTCTTATATTCTTTAAAGAACACTTCATCCTTGAGAAGCCACAGTGGCCATATTATCTGCATTCCTGCAAACAGGTCACAAATTCATGTTCAATAAAAGCACTCATTGTTTTTCAACTCATTTAAATCTTTTTCTGGATTTGCAGATTGTGGGGCCTCTCTATTTTTTTTTCCTAATTCCAAGTTTGTCATAACAAACATTCTGTTTCCAGTAGCAGCAATCTGACATCACTGGATGCATGTTGGTCTCTGCTCCTGCAGTCCTCCAGCTGTGCTCTTCTGTTGCCCCTGCTTGTTGTCAGTGCCACCCAACCCCACTTTCCTGCTGATTTTACTTCGTCTCTCAATGGGAAAAAATAATGGTTACCTTTCCCAGTTTACAATTCAAAATTCAAGTGTTATTTTTTCAGTGATATGCCAAGGTTCCTGGTTTCTTTGGTATAATACAGAAGTATAGCAGGTTGCTTTGTTATAGCACATCATCACTGTATTCCCCATTCATTAGTCAAAACTAAAAGTAGGATTTTGAGGAGTTTTAAGCAAATAAAAAAAATTTAAGCCTTGAGACACATCAAGGAATATTTACAGAAAGAAGTATTTTATCTGTTCTCTTCATGAGCAAATATTGCCTATGAGTGAAAAAACCCCACAATAGTAATTTCAACATAGTCAATATACTGCCATGATTAATATGAGCCCATAAGGAATATGAGCCTGCATCTACTGACTGGTGCCAATAATGGCTTAAGGGGTTTGTCTGTTTGTTTGGAATTTTTAAATTAAATATGCTTTTGTATGAAGAACTGTTAGCAATATGCCCAGCCTTTGCCACATCATTCATACTGATACAAGTTCCCCCCTTGCATCTGCAAGGCATTAACTGGCTCTGCTGTGGGGAGGAGAGAGGATGTATGAGCTGGAATCCAATTGCAGGATCAAGACAGATTATGCAAAAATCCAATAAAAGCATTTTCCCAGCAGGGAGACTTATGCCAAAGAAAATAATGCTATTTTCACGATTATTCAGCAAATATTCTAGTTTAGAAAGGCTCATGTCAGCTCCAGAATAATGGACATGTCATATTTGTCCTTGTCATTGTTAATCATGCTCATGAAATGATAGTGAAAACATTAAAACGATTAAAAAATAAATGTAATTGAGCTAAGAAAGCTTCCTCTCTCTGACCCAGAGACCATCCCCAGGGCACTGCTCCTGTGGCATATCAGACTTCTGCTCCCCTCATTTCATCCTATCATCACTCCTTGCCCTGCCCATTTGCACAGGGGGTTGGAAGCAGATGGTAGGTCCCACCCATCCCAAATCATTCTGATTATACATAGCCCTTTCAAGCTCTGGAAGTGGATGTCATTTTCAAGGGGGAATAGGAGATGCTTCCTAAAACTGTTCTTCCTGTTTTAAGGAGTTGAGAGTATTTTTTCAAGGGGATGTTGAAGCAGATCAGACACGTGCCTTTGCTAGACCCGTCTTTAATTCTTACTTTGTGAAGAGCACATGTAGTGCCCAGCTAGAGATGACACCAGCCCCACACCAGGTGTTAGCACTGTGGTGGCTGTCTCCACCTTGCTAGGAGTATCTCAAAAGGTTCACAGAGCTAAGTCACCCTCCTTTATCACACCATTCATCCCCTCACCAAATTAGAACTCCAGCCCTATGCTGCCAATTCCACTGGCCTTCTGCTCCACATTGCTCCTCATTCCAAGCCACATCCTTCCCTATGAGACCATCAGCCCCCTCAGGGCTGCTCCCTTCCCACGTGGCAGCTGCGAATGACAAACATCCAGCGTTCAGCATCCAGGCATGAACATCTCAGGAATCCTCTCTGCTTTTGGCAAGCCTCCTGCCCATCCCCAAGCACTTGCTGTATCCAAGCTGTGCAGGTTCCTCAGTGAGCACAGCTGACTCCCATATGCTCTGATTGCATGGGAAAGCCAGATCCACTTCCATAGCATGAGCTTACAGGCAGGATACTTGAGCTGTTGCCAATAAAACAGCCCTGCAAGAGGAAACAGCAGGCAAACTTCCTCGGGATGGAAGTTTGGCTTGGACTCCAATCCATAGTCAGATGCCTTTCAGGGATTTCACTAACAGTACAAATGCACAAATCTTGCAAACAGGGCAGCAGAGGCTGTGCACACCTTGAGCACAATGTCTGGCAGGAGTTGCTGGTTCCATTTGTACCTCCAGATGCCGAAGGCGGACAGTGGGATCGGTCCCTGCAGACTGAGCCCCCCCGACACCGTGCCAAAGCAAGATGAGGACAGGCTGTGTGCAGTGTTCCAGTATCCCTGCACTCGCTGCAGTCACTACAGGTAAGTATTTGCAGATACAGGATTTAGCATTTCACCTGAGCATAGGAAGGCACCAATTATTACAAGACTAGTTCAGGTGTGAATCTGCCTTGATATACAAACACTGCTAATCAGCCCCAGCCACAGAACATGAACAGCTGGGAAAACTTCATGGCTGAAGCCCAAGGTCTGCTAACATAAATAATCAGCACACCCAGATTTTTGGTGCCATGAGTATACCCTCGCTAAGCAGAAGTAGGGGAGCCTAGAAAATACCAGATATAGGCCAAAAACCCTTAATCTGCTAATCTGTAACAAAGGTTTTGTGGACATTTAGGTTGTTGCTTTGTTGGAGTTCTCTATACTTCAGTCATATCAGTGAGGCATATGATTTACTAATTTTTCATTCTGGCTCACTGAACACTGTTTTCTATCTCAAATTTAACTGAAGTATTTCAGTCTTCTGGAGTACCCTATTCTTACTTCTTCTGAAATATGCATATTTTATTGAAACTTAGAGCCAAATCATAGTTTTAATTATGTACTTAGCTTCTTTAATTCACATCAAAACCTGAACATGAATTCTCAGGAGCAAATCTAACTTCCTGAAGATGAAGCAACCATCAGAAAATAATTTACACTAAGCAAGGTGAAAAAAAAAAAAACAACTCACCACATACACAGGTTAGAACAAATTTGTAGTTGCATTTTATTTAATCAATGAAATCTACCTTAAAAACACAAAATCAAATTTAGTAACCCAATACATTGGATTAGAGAAAGCTTCAAGCTTTTAAGCACAAGCCAGAAGTCACAGTCTCAAGGAGAGTTTCAGAGGCCAAAGCAATACACTGGAACAAAGTAGTATCTTTTTGTGGAGACATGCTCCCTGCACCACTAGCGTGGTTCTGGGTGCAGCAGGTTTTTTTAGCTGTCAGTTATAAAAAGAAGCTTTTGTATTTGTTTTATAGTTAGGTTTGTTGCATTGCTTACCTAGGCCCTGGATTAATGGAGAAAGCAGGCAAGTTAAAAGCCCTTGCCTGCTCAATTACTGCCAACAGACAATTTACATTGTGGTAAAGCTAGCTTTATTTAAATGAGGTTCAGACAAGAAGTAACTTTACATATTATTAACAGCTTTGGAGCTACAAACGTAAGAATCAGGATTACACAGGTCATGCTTTTGTTATTTTGTTTTACCTGCTGCAGTTATTGCAATATGGCTTAAGGTACATAGGTATACAATTTGTACAAATTCAGCCAAGTTTGCACTTGTGAGGTGTTATTAAGAGCATCATTACCTTGCAAGCCAACCTAAACGTGTGGAAATCAACTGAGGCTTTTGGAATTGCCCAAAGGTAAAGGGGAAAGCTGCCGCTAACGATGGACAGAGATAGACCGGATTGTTTGAAACCACATTGTTTGGCTTTAAATATTTATATAATTCGCTCTGAGGTAAGGAAAAATCCCTTGATGCTTCCACGCAGGGCAGCACCAGATGGTGCAATCACACCAGTGCAATCAGTCACATTGCTTGCTGGACGTGCAGCCTCGGGGAGAGGCCAGCACCTGCCGTAACAAGAGCATTTGTACACTAAAGCTGATTTTAAAATAAATTACTATACAGGTATGAGAGTGAGTTATTGTTCAACTTGATGGGCATTGGTTTCACAACGTGTGATCTGTAACCTTCACTTTGGAAATCAGAGCTGAAAGTACTGACTTGTACCCCTTGTTCGATTTTAACGTAAACACCAAAGGAGAGGACCAATTCCTGTTGGGGACAAACATCCCAGGACTGTCAGTCTTGGGGCTTCTAAGTATCTTTATATTGCCCTGCCCATTCTGGTCTCAGCTGCTGCCAGTTCAATCCATGTTTCATGAAGCTTTTTAAGACCTCAATACCCCAAAAATCTCATCAGGTTTTTGAAAATCAAGGCAGAACTCATTACCAAGTCCTTTTTTTCCTCTTTCCCACTCCTGCCTCAGAGAAGACAGAATTGTCAGGAGTGGGGAGAATTTCAGAAAACGGTGTGGTGGGAAAACAGTTCAGGCAGGGGCTGGGAAAGAAGGAAGTGTGTATGCAGGAAATATGTCAGACATTATAGGGCAGGGAAAGGTTTCACGTTGGACGGGGCAGTGACCAGAAATGAGCAGAGCTTGGAATGAGAGGGGCAAGATGCAAAAGTAGTGGCATAAGGACCAGGTGACAGTGAAAGAGTGTTGTCTGGAGGGTTCTCAGAAACCAGAGAGGGCTGCAAGTAGAAGTGAGCAGCGGGTCAGGTCAGGGCTCTCCTTTTGTCATTTGAAATATCATAGCTCTACATTAAAATCAAAACTGGGTTTAGGATACACATATAAATATTCAAAGCAAGACAGCCAAATTTTTTTGAGAGATTTTACAGGGGGAGAAACCTGGAACAATAAATAGGAAACTACATGTTATCAATTTCTGCTCCAATAGTATCAATTTCCTCTCCAGGCTACTCTACAATTCATTTAAGGGAATGCCTAAACAGTACAGAAGTATCATTGCTCTACATTAAAATCAGAACTGGGTTTAAGACATACATATAAATATTCAATACATTACAGTCCTGAGACCTGAAGTCTGGAACAACAGAGAAAGGGTATTTTCCATCTCCTTTCAAGCTACACTGTAGAAATAACTTCTGACTAAATCAGGCCTGCACAAACACAACTGAAAGATGGACAGAGATACTGGAATGGGACTGAAAGGCAGCAAACTCGAGCACCTTGCTCAACAATTTGTGCGTGATCCAGTTCCTGCTGTTTGACAGACGTATCCAGAAGTCTCATGTGTTCTCATCAGTCAGCCCTCCTCTTCCCCCTCACACACAAGCTGAGCAGCACTTACAGCCACTCACAGGTCAGATCAAGGCAGCTAGGAAAGATGTGAGGGGTAAGGGAGACTGCTAAAGAAGGGAGGGAGACTCAGGGACAAGTGAAGGGATTCAACAAGATTGGACAGACAGGACACACATTAAATGAGGGAACAGTAATAACCGTGGCAAAAATTCTAGTGGTCTGCCCAGTCACTCAGTGGTGCATCTCCAGTCTTAATGGATTCTTCTGGGCAGAGACTAATTATCTTCAAACGGAACACAGGTATGGATACAGCCAATACTAAAGGCATTGTTTTTTTAACAAAAATGGCACGGCGAGGTCTTCAAAAGAACAGATGTTAACATCCAAGAATAAAGGGTAGTGAATAAAGCTCCTGGTTCTGTGGCAGGATTGTCAGTTGTTCTCTAGGACTGGCATCTCTCCAAATGCCACATGGATGCTTAGCACATCTGAAAGAAAGATGACAGTAAAAAATCTTTAGTAATGACAACTTACTTTCTCAAGAATATGTTATTTTCCCAAGCAGTTCCCAGAGATAAAGGTCTTAAGACTTAGTGAAGCAAGAGCAGTATATATCCTAGGGAGAGAATATACTTGTAATTTCTGATTCAAATTCCTCTGAAGTGCAAAGAGCTTTGTACGTGAGGCACTCCAGGTTTACCATGGAAGGCAATACTCACATTGTCTAGGATTTTAAAAGAGCTTTGTTAGAGAGTGTTTACATATTAAATTGCATACATTAGATGTGTCATGTGAGCTCCTACCTAGGAAAACTGAAAAATATATTTACTACCTCCCAGAAATACCACACCAAAATATAGGCCAAGTCCAAGGCCATTGAAGTGAGGGCAGCCCTTCAGCAAAATAATTAAAAACAAAACAAACCACCACACCACATTAGAGAGAACAGTTTAGAGAGCCTCTCAACTATCTTAGAAAAAGAAATAAATTACTGGCTAAAAATGTTACTCACATTCAAGGCGTCAGAGCCACCGAGTTCTGACTTTGTCTATCACAAGATGTTCCTTCTTGACAACGGTCATCCTCCCACATTTGTGTTTTCCCATCTTCCACTACTGGGTGATATGGTTGTTCTTCACTTTCTCTGCATGTTTGCTGACCTGTATGTTGGTCTGAGATTTCCATAATGTACCCAACCTCTTTTTCCCTTAACTTTGGTGTGTGTATGTCTAGGGTGTCTTTGGTTGAATCTTCTGAAGTACTCTGTTCTAGGGTTGATTTCTGAAGTCTCACACTTCCCCTTGAAATGTCTTCAGGGCTCATCATGACTGGTAAAGAATTCTGACTCTGCCCATCTTTCAGCATCTCAGAAGTTAAAGGTATGTCCTTTGTTTTTTCCACAGTTGCATGAATTTCTGCAGACTCAGTTAAGGTAGCAATTTTCACTATTCCTGGTTGCTTGAGCTCTTGTTCTTTACTTTGTATCTCTCCCTCTTTTACTGGAAGCTGTTGATCTACCTGAACACGTCCCAGAAGTTCAGGTACAATTATACCTGATGGGCTTTTCCCTACGGACTTAAGGCTCTCCTCTGACTCAAGGGCAGCCGACTCTTCTGTTTCTGCAAGTTTGTGAACAGCTGACTGGATGGCATTCAGTACAATTTCTGTGCTCTGGGACTCTATCATCACAGACTGCTGAACAACACGCTTCTGAAACTCTGGGTGGCTGGGAGACAGACTGTGACTGGAAGGAACACCACTGTGTTCGGCTTGCCCTGTGCCCTGGGGCCGCTCCTGCTCCTCTGATACTCCGTTCATGGAAGAAGAAGTTACTCTAGGCTTGGGTGCCTCCACACTACCAAGCTCTGCAGTCCCAGAGCCTGAACAGTCAATATTAGAAACTGGGACTTCTTCAGAAGCCATTTGCTCTGGTGTGGTTGCCAAGGGCTGTACAGTTTTGGCTGTGGTGTCCGTGCATGTTGCAGTTTCTGCCACGACATGCTCTCCACCTGCTGCAGCTGCTAGAGCCACAGGTGTTTTCAGAATTCCCAAGCTTTCAGCTTGTGGAAAGGCTGAGCCAGAGCCTTTCTCTTGCTGGACAGCAGTTGAACATTCATCATGTCTCACAGCTTCTTGTTTTCCATATTCAAATACTTCTTTGGCTCCTTCCAGCAATTGCTTATTTTTCTTATCTTCTTTCTGGAAGCCTTGACAGTTCAAGGTTTCTACAAGTTCTTGTCCTTTCCCCACAGTCTCTTTTCCAGCCAAGCTGCTGGGTGTTTCACATTTCTTAGGACTTATATCAGCAACAGCACTTCCATTTTCAACAATCTCTGGGCATGTTGATGCTAAATTAGATGCCCCATCTGCTTCAATCTGCACAGGAGTCTCAGCAACAATGTAAGTGCTCCCCAGTCGTGTTTCAGATTTGAGCACAGCACCTTCCACTTTGCCACCATCACTCTTGAAGGGGGTTTCAGTTGTCTTGTCTCTGCATTGTGGCTCTATGACGGGCATAGAATCTTTTGCTGCAATGTCCCTGTCAGACCCATTGCTCACACTCTGCTCAACAGCTGCTTCTGAGCCAACTGTTTTTGAAGGAAGGGCAGAGGTTTTTACCTTGCTCTGCAGTAGAACCTCAGGAACAGTGACTTCTGTGCTTTTTACTCCGTTGAGCACAGCATCATCTTCCTCTCTCAAAGCAGGTGTCCTGCTAGGAACTCCTTTAGTACAAACTTGCTCTTCTGAGTCAGGAATTCCATCTTGTTTCTCAGTTTTAGCAGGGACCACAGTGGCAACTGCTTCTATGCACTCTGGTCCCACAGTGAGTGTTCTGCCCTCTCCTTCAAGCTTTTCAGCTGTAAGCCCCAAGGATGTGGTTACACCCTCTGTCTTGTCCTGAACCTGTGGAGAATTGCAACACATCTGTGGAAAAGGGTACAAGCAGGGAGTGACCAGCAATGTTCTAGGTGAGAAATCCAACACCCAAAAGGACACGAGTTATGTGAAGAGCACAAGATGATGACATGGGGATTAGCAGCTCACCAAGATCCCAGCTCGTGTTGTTTCTGAGGATGTGGAGCTCATTAAACAAAGGGCAGCCTTAGAATTAAAGGAAGGAACAGCTGGCAGCACTTGAAACAAAGACTAAGACTAAGCCAAAGATGCGGAGGTAGGGAAGAAGGTAGGAATGTGCCAGCCACAGTAACTACATCATTTGAAGCTGGAGATAGTGGTGGTTTCCATGTCCTCCCTTTGCAGAGGTACCTCAGCTTCACCTGTATTTCTGTCTACAACTGAAGATACCATCCACTGTGTATGCTGTTACATGGATCACATCTGTATCTCAGGTGTTCATATAATATCTTCAGTCACTTTGTGCAGTGCAGGAGCCCTAAAGGCAATCATTTCAGTACCTCTGCATCTATGCACACCATCTCCCACTCTTTTCTGTAGGCACTGCATCCACCCCACCCTGCACACAAGCTGCAGTGCCTGCTGCTTCTAGACATCTATCTCTCACTGGAAATGAACTTCAGCTGTCTCAGGCTGCACAAGGGAAGGTCCTTGACAGTAATATACCCACAACCTGGTTCTAAACAAGGTATAGGATCTAACACTTACTGACTTTTTCTTTTGACAAATCAACTTCAGTGTTATATGCAATACTTACTGCAGGCTTTCCTTCTGGAGCACATTTGTCTCTTGTCTCATGCAGTCTCAACTCTGTTACAGGCAGTTTATCTTGCTCTGAAGGCTCCTGCTTTGCCAACAGCTCTTCCCTGGGAGTGATGGTTTTGATGCTGTGAAACTCTTTGTCATCTGATGAAGTTTCCTCTGTTGTCCTCTGCACTTCATTTACTTCTTTATGGTCTTCTACATATCCTTGATGTCCTTCCACGCTTCCTTCCATCACAGAAGGTATTTCAGTTTTCTCTGCACCTTCAGGTAGGACACCCTCTCCACCTCTGTTTTGGCCCTGAATGCTCCCTGCACTTTGCTGGGGCTGGGGGCCATCCTCTTTGCGTTCTTTTTCCAAGGACTGTTCAAGCAGAACAGTTTCTTGGCCTACAACGTTCCCATCTTTAGCACCACCTTTCATTTCTGACTCAAGTCCCTGTACTTCTGTAATTACAGTTTCTGTCACAGCTCTTTCACCTACCAGCTGTATTACATCTGACTTTACTCTTTCAGCAACTTCATGAAGAACTTTTTGCGTCTGTCTGTCCAACTCTTTCAAATTTTGTTCAGTGGCCTCTACTTCTTGAACTGGTGTAGCTTCCTCTGTAGTATCTGGAGTTTCTAACAACTGTGAAACAGCAGAAACCATCTCAGTTGTCTCCTCAGCAAGGGACACTTCCATAGTTTCTTCAGCACAGGAAGCTTCTGCTGTCTCCAGAGCAGTCACTGCTTCAGAGGTTAGCTCCAGCTCACTTGCTGTGGTGTCATCACTTACATCCTTTCTAGTCTCTGGCACTGTCTTAGCAGCTACCGCTGCATCCTCCACAGTAACACCCGGTTCAGCTGTTTTCTGAGTTTCTTTCTCTTCCTCTTCTCTTGCCTGCTCAATGCACTCTGTCAGAGCAGCAGATATCCATGATGGTGACCTTTCCTCAATGCTGGCAACTGCCCTTTCTTCCTCCACAGCGGTAACAGCAACTGTATGTACCACCCCTTCAGATCCTTGCTCCATCCTTAGGGTCTCCCCTAACTTTTCTGCTCTCTCTCCCTCTGAGGTTTGTTCTCTCATCGCTTCAGCATCTTTTGCTCGTTGGGCTTCCATTTTCTCCTGTTCTGCTGCTTCATATTCAGATAAAGGAACAACAGCTGGAATATCAGAATCTTCTTCAGCTGTTTCTGCCATGTCTTCTCTTGCTTGTTTAAGATGAGCTGATTCTGGCTTTCCATCTGACTTTTTCTTCCTGCGCCCAGGCATTAGTTTTCTAAATGGAACCCAGGATTCATCTTTTCCAGGCTCACCATCTGATGTTGAATGCTCCAGGCTAGATCCCACAACAGAGTCTTCAGTTCTCTCTTCCATTCTGGTTTTGGATCTCCTTCTTGGAGTAACTAACCTTTTAAATGATTCCCATGTTGAAATACCTTCACTTTCAGATGGGCTTGCAGCTTGTTCTGGGGAAGAATTCCCTTGTCCTTGATCACTCTCCTGAGAGCTAGTAAGAACTGCATCTGTTGCTGTTTCTTTGCTCTGTCCAGACTCTTCTACTTTTTGGCTTTCTTCATCAGATGATGATGACTTCCTGGCTCTTTTCTTTGAAGAACCTACACATATAAAAGTTTCCCAAGACACAGAGGCATCAACTTTTCTTTTGGGCTCTTCTGTAATTTTCTCTGGTTTTTGGTCAATCCCATTTTCTTTTATTTCTCCCTGATTTTCATCAACAACATTTTCAGTTGCAGATACTGCAACACTCTTTGTCTTATCAATTTCTTCTTCTTTATCACTTTCAGAAGGCCTTCTGACACGTTTCTTGGGAGTCACCATCTTTTTAAACGATGCCCAAGGTGTAACAGTTTCTCTTTTTCGCTCCACATCTGGAATTGTGACATCTTCACTTTCGGTGACCTGCATTCCATCTGCAGCTTTTTCCAAAGAGGGAATTTCATTCATCTCCTCAGGAGAAGAAGCAGAACTCTCCCCCTTTTGTTCCTCTGGGCTATCTGGGGAATCTGATAAGTGCTGAGTTGGTTCACCCTGTTCCCCTAACTTAGAGTCTTCTCTTTTGCCTTTTTGCTTCTTTCCAGACAGTTTTTTCAATCCAGTACCTGTAAAGAGTTTCTTTAAAGGGCTGCCTTGTAGTTTAGTCTTTTCCTGAGAAGACAGGAGTTCTGCTTCATTTGTGATACCTTCTGGAGGCTTCTTTCCAGCTGCCTCTTCTGAAGTTATTTCCATGGTTGTTTCATCTGGTTTGACAGTATCAGTCGTATCTGTGCCAGGTGTTCCCTGTAGTCCTTCACTGGTGGATTTGACTGACTGTTGATTATCCTCTGTGTCAACTGAGTGTTCAGAAGTAGAAAAGGACTTCGATTCAAGAGCACTCAGAGTTGACTTTGTTTCATGTTCCTTGCTTTCCTTCTTCTCTGTGGTTCTATCCAGAGCTTCTCCCTGTGCAACATCTTCTGATGTGGATGACATTTTCAATTCTGCTTCCTCTGTTTTTTCATCTAATGTCTCCTTCCCAAGTGGAGCAGGTTTACTTCCTTCTCTTCCTTCAGATTTTTCAAGCTGATCACTAGAAATTTCCATTGCCGCAGATCTTGTTTCAAATGTCTCTTCACAGGCTATTTCAGTTCTGTCACCTATTTCACACTTCTCCATTGACTCCAGTTTTTCTCCCACAGATAGGACTTCTGAGGATGTTTGCAATTCTCCATTCACACTGTCAGTGACAAGAGGTACCACTGACTTCATTTTTGGTGGTTTCTCTGTCACCTCACCTTCTTTCTCTCCTTCTTCAGTTTTTTCTTCCTCTTTACCAAGATTTTCTGAGACTTCTACCAGTTTTGTTCCTTGATCATCTTCATCTTTTTTTCCCTCTGCACCTTCTTTTACAGCTGCTGCTGCCGGGTCCTCTTTTTGTCCCTGCTCATCATGCTTGACTACCTCTTTCTTTTCACTTCCTTCTACTCCTATGGCTGCTGGAGTCTTTTCTGACTCCTGCATTTCACCTTCAGTTTGCTCCTTTTCATGAGCTTCAATGCTCACTGCTGTCACATTCCTCTCCTCATCTTGCTTCTCAGACTCAGGTTTCTCCTCCATTTCACTGATTTCAGTCGTTAATGTTGTCTCCTCTTTTTCTTTCTCCTCTTCTTTCACAGGAGACTGTTCATCTTCTTTAGGCTTCCTAAAACTCTTCTTTTTTCTAAATCCAGTCCATCCTTGAGTAAAAAGTTTTCTTAATGGCGATGCAGTTTCAGTGGCTAAGGCAACTGGCTGAGAACAAATCTCACTTGCTTCTGGTATTTTAGGAGATTCATCTTCTGTTTTTTCGTTTTTCACTGTATCTTTGGTATTGTCTTCTGCAGAGGGTACATCCTCAGGCACTGCTGTTTCTTCTGAGCCAACTTCTTGATCATCAGCTCCTTCAGGGACCTGTGTTTCCTTTTTTACAGTAAGCAGCTGAACTGGTTCCGATTTTCCTGTCTTTTCCTTCTTCACTGTGAATCTGAACCCAACAAATTTAAAAACCTTTTTAAAACCTAGATCATAAGACTGTGGCTCTGCCACCTGGTCTTCTGTAACTTCTTCCAAACCTGGCAACTGCTTAACTGAATGAGCATCTTCCTTCTCAGCATCTACACTGTCCTTGGTGCCCGAGTCAGATGCATTTGTCTCCATAGTTTCAGTGTCTTCCTTCAAAGTTACACTGGAATGTTCTGTTTGTCCAACTGTTTAAACAAGAACAAAACCCCAGTTAATTTCCTTCTACATTTAATGTTATATTATACCTTTATATATTACCAATTTTCATAGATGTATCTGTTTACCTTTTCCATCTGCTAGTACATTTTTAAGAATTAGTTTTTGTTCTATCATTACTATAATTATTTTCCTTCTTCATATCATTGTACAATTCTTTCCACAGTTTATTTGCAAATGCACCTTTCAAGCTTATATTCTCTTATTCTATACTCTGATTTTGCAGTTCTTTTTGTGTGATTTGTGGTTGTTTTTTTTTTTTACTTTAAAGCAAACTTAAGTAAGAAAAAATATTTCTATCACAGACTATACAGAATAATATATGCAATAATTCCCAAACCGAAGCTCAATAAACATTTCCGTAAAGACAGACACATCTGAGGAAACCCAATAAACAAAAAAAAACCTGCAAACAAACAGAACAAAACAGAACTTCAAAAAAGCCTGTTGACCTAAAATGATGACAAAAAAAGAAAGCTTATTTTACAGCTCTGTCCCAAAAGAATAGTAAGATGCAAAAACGCCCATGGGAAATTACCTCTTTTTCTGAAAACCTTTAACCCCTACAAAACAGTTAGAAAACAGCATATTGCTTTGAAGATCATGAATCACTGGAATTTTCCCATATTTAATACATACATAGCATCACCATCTACAGCAATTCTATGTTGCTTAAAATCAATGAGATTGTTACTATGCAAGAAGGTAAAATTCTCCACTGCTCACATGTGTGTTTGCATTATCTTTTCTTTGAGGACAGTTTGCGTTTTTCCTTCAGGTCACTGGCAACCCCCCTTTCAGTCTTGCTGGGATAATTTAAGTATTATTGCTCCTCTGGCCAACCCAAATTCAGAGACTGGCATGTAAATTACATCTATGGCATATTCAAGACACCAAAAGATTTTTGGGCTTGGATGCTGCCAGGATTTCAGTTTAATATTGTTATTGACACTAGATTTTGTGCAACAGGCAAAAGTGGAAGGCCACGAAGCAACATACTCTTCTCTCTGACCAAACCTGTTAGAGTACCAAGATGAAAAAATAAAATTATTTTTTAATATTCAATGTTGAACAGCAACACCCTAGAAGAAGGCATGGTCTCTTTCTTTTAAGCTGTACATGTGCTACTTCAATGCCCAGAGGCAGGAGGAGACAGCTTTACAAAGCATGTGATCATCAACTTCCCCGAACTGATGTGGTTTTTATTTGAACCACCTTGAAGCTGCCTCTGACTCTGCAGTTGGTCCTGCTTTGCAGGAACACCTGATCTCCAGAAGTCCCTCACAGCCTCCTGCCTGGTTCCCCCTTTATTAAGGGCTGCTTCTTCAGAAACACACAGACAATGCAGTCCAGGTAAGGCTGGAACTAACTACACAGTAAGCAAAACAAAATCTACAAAGATACTGGCTTCTAACTGCTACATAGAGGGCAAATTCTGTTTCACTTTCAGCAGTCTACTGGTGGTTGTTTCTAAGTCAACACAAGCAAAGCTGTTTGTTTTTCCTTTATCTAACAGTTTAATATTGTTTACCTCCATTGTCAACTCCTAATTCAATTAAAAGCCTGACCTCTGCTAACATGCTAACTCCCCGAACATTTCAGATGTTTGAACTGAGCCATTTGTGAGGAAGAAGGGTACGACAAAAGAGACATTTTGAAGAAGAAGCCTGAACTTTTAGTCCATTGGTAATATACCTCTTGCAAACACCACAACAATCCACAAGCAAAATAACTCTTATCAATCAAACATTACATTTTGTTTATTTATTATTTATTATGTTGATACTATACAAGGATAAAGTCAAGGAAGCACTTTTTTGTCTGTGGTCGTTTATTCCTAGGTCTGGAAATAGTCTCTCATTTCCATAAAATTATGTAATTTAACAGAAAACTGTCAAAGGCTTAACAGCATTTCACAAAGTTAGAGGCACTTCTTCAGAAACTATCTTCAAAACATCACGTATTTTATCATTACTTAGTAACAGGTAATATATATTTAATATATTCTTAAGATTGTTTACACTAAAAATTATTCTTTTGGCTTAACCAGCTATGAAGCTAAATGCTGATCATTTAACATTGAATAAAAACTTGCTCATGAGCCAGGCCTCTTAGCATCTCTGCTGGAAACAAGGTCTATAGACTCTTTCTGTTTGTCTCAGCCCTCCATTAATGCCAATGTGCTTACTCTTAGACACACAAAGGTCTCCATCTAACATGAGTTAGATAAAGGTAGACTAAAATACAGGGCTGAGAGCAAGTGGGGAATGCTGGGTCTAAGTGGGAAGGACCAGAAGTGCAGGAAGGCAGAAGGGAAAGGAGAAGTCAGAAGGCACTTGGGACTGCTGAGCAGCCAGACATGGACTTCTATGGGCTCACCTTTCCTCCTGCAAACACTCCCTAGGAACGCATGCCCTTCAAACATTGAAAATCCTGAGGTTTCCAGAAAATTGTAAAAAGGCGACATTTATCTTTTTATTTATTCCTAAATTTTTTCTAATTCCCTTAGAGAAACATCCTTTTGGAAGTTGCCTTCCAAATTTGTCCCAAAGCAGAACAGGTGTTTCGTGTAAATTCAGTATTTCAGATGAGTTTTAGGTATTACAGATAAATGGGATTACTGAAAGAGTGGAATGATAAAGAATATGAATAAATGAGGCATTCCATTTCCAAAGAGAGATAAGATGTAAAACCAGTATATAAAGGCGTCTCTTCATATTTAAGATAAACATTCAAAGGGTTTTTGCTTATTCTGCTAACAAAATGATGTGTTTATAACACCCTAAGATAAAGACCATGTCTCTGTAAAATGTTTTGCAGGTGAAAAGAGCTGTGACTTTTACAAAAGCTGCAGGTATGGGTATGCATTAAGATAGCAAATGCAACAGTAAAAATAGAGAACACAGAGTTTAGAGACAGTGATAAGCTTCCAAAACTGTAATTAGGTCTTCCTTGTGAGTCCATCCAGCAGACATGTTACTTTGCAGTACTTCACTAAACACAGTGCAAAAGGAAAAACTAACAAATATTGACTGACTGAATACACACTAATACCAGTCTGAAAAGTCACAGCTATGCTACAACACTTCACACTTCCATCTCTCCCTCATGATGCACAGTCCATGTACTTACAGACCTTGCCCAAGCACTACCCCTTCAATCCCACCAAAGGATTTAACCTGTCCAGAAGGTATTTCATCCCCAAGATGACATTCTGGTGTCAGCTGTTAACTGACCTGCTGCTGTTGCACCCAGTCTCTACTTTGTCTCCTTCTTCAACACTTTAAAACCCTGGAAGATTCTTTAAAACTGAATTTCTGATGCCCTTCCTCAGCATTTGAGGAAAGAGGTGCCATTCAGGAAATCTGCCTGCATGTTGCCAGGAGGCTGCCACTGTTGTGTTACAAAGCTCCAGTGCTACAAATATCCAAGCTGTACTTTCACAACATATACACCTGGAACTTTATATTTAGCAGTTGGATTCTATAGTGATGTTTTTATTAATGACACTTCAGTGCCCAAACACTGTCAGTGCAATTCTGAATGCAGAAAGGTTTGGAAGTTACTTACACAAGGCATTGCTGGTCAGAGTTCTGTAGCATGTCACTACCACAAGTATTCTGGCTACACAACCAGCACTTTCTGCATTAATTCACAGTGGTTTTGAAAGCACCTTTAAGAAATGCCAGACAGGCTCATCCAAACAGCTACCAGAAAACAAAACAAAACAAATATAGTAAAATACTGATATTAATAACATCTCCTTAGGTCTCTCCTGAGCAGGGATGTACTTTACTAGATATGTGCTAGCCAAGGAACAGAATACAACAAAAATATACCTTGAGGACGTGATAAAGATCAGGGTGATATCATAAAATTGATACACTTTGCTGTTTAAAATCCACTGTGGCTAAGTACCAACATTGAAATTCTATTTTAATGCTTACATACCAGCTAACCTTTCAAATATTTTTAATTTAATTAAGGTGCTGCTCATGTTTTAGTAACTGCAAATTTTATTCTGAAATAAACTTTCAAAAATGACAGTCTTGAGGACTGAAAGGTGCTTGATTTCACAATTTCATAGGTACTTACTCCACTGTAAAGAATTTATTTCTATTTTATCAGGGGCATGCTGATCAGTTGTTGGAGAATTAGTATTTTCAGAATGACTGAGTTCCTGTCTCATCCCATTAAAAATAAAATGAATAATTAAACTCTTCTTTTTGTAGACTGACAGACACGGTCTGCAGTGCAACTTAACTGCTCCCAGCTCTCATCTCTCTCCAGAAGTGAAAATGTGTTTCTCCCCTGGTAGCTGCCAAAGAGTTAAAAAAAAAAAGCACTCTGACTGCAAGAGTTAAATCCACAGCACTTCACGAGCTCGAAGTCAACCATGTCAACATCTGGAGTTGGTTGACTTTTCCCCCCAAGGATTTGCAGCACAGCACTGGATTTTTTCCATGAATTCCCTACATTCTCAATCTCTCAGATGGATGTGACACACACCCAGCGCCCACCTCACAAACTTGTCTGGCCGCTGCAAGGCTCCAGAGGACTTTGTGCTGTTTTCATTTATTTGGTGTTTAGGGACAAATCGTGCTTTTGGTCACATATACAACTCTCTCACTAGGTTCACATGAGCAACAGCAAATGCTGCAGCCCTGAGGTGTGTTTTACAATCATTTGCCTCCGTTGTGTCTATATTTGCTACAAATGCAACTTGTAAAAGAAAAAAAATCACAAACAATAAACAAACCACCAGCTACTGCTCTAAAACTCATATGACACAGACAGAAGGCAGCAAAAATCTGAACCAAGCCTGTATTTGTCAAATGCAGTCTTCTCTTAACTGCACAAATCTTCTAATAATCATTAGAAACATTAATGACAATATAAAGAAAGGATAAAAATTGATACAAGTGCAAACACAGCTTGAAATTGCAGTATCTATGAAAAACCTACCCTGAACACGTTTAGAATAAAGTAGCTGTTTGGAATTATTTGTGAAACCAAGCAATTTAGCATTTAAAAACAAAAACAAAACAAAACAACAACAAAAAAAACCCAACACCAATCTGTGCTTCTAAGTTTCCACTGCAGAGTATACAAACTGGGCATTATACCACGAATTCTGATTCTTTTAATCACAAGTTTCAGAAGGTTGGGTTTAATAAATCAAACACACTACTCACTTTGCAGTAACAAAATAACACAGAAATATGATTATGTATTATCCTTCTAAAAATTTAATTTTTTTAACTACAACTGTGACATTGCTGTTTAACAATGTCTTTTTCAAAAATTCTTTCTTCCTTTGCCTGCTGCACACAATATTTATTTCCACTTCAGTGTACAAACAATTCTTCCATAGAAAGCACATGCTACGTCCTTCTCCCTTCTAGTCACTCAATTTCCAAGGATTGACTTGCCATGTTCATTGCAGGGAGCAAGTTCTTTCAGATTAATTAAATAATAAGGGAGAATGTACAGAGATTTTTGTATGCTAAATCTCACCATGCATCCATGCAATTCCTAAGCTTTTCAACCATATTGTTATTTCAACAATAACAGCTTTTGAAACAAGAACTATTTAGTCTTCAGTTCTCTGGTACCTTGGTGGCAACTGAAGAGTTAGGTTTAAAAATCTCAGATACTTTTGTGTTCCTTTTTAAAATTGGAATAAAACGAACAAGCTGCAAAATATCTATTTTTCATGGCTCAGAGCTCCTTTAGAAAGCAAAAGCAGCATCCCCAGAAAACAACATCATAGAAAAGTAACTAAAACAAACAAACCCTCCAAACAATCATTTCCATTATGATGCTGTAACATTCTAACATTCCTCAAAAATCTTTATTTTTAGAAGATTTTGATTTAGCTGTACTTGTCTGCTCCAACCCAGAGCTTCTCAAATTCCAATTCTGAGCCCAGCTTCTCAAATTCCAGCAGGAAAAGTTATGTATTTCATTTATTCAAGATTAACATATTTCTTTTTTCATTTCAGTGTTTCAAGAAACAGCCCTAAAAATCAGAAAACTGTATAGTTCTTCTTTAAAAACAAACGGAAGACTTTTAATGCTAGAAGGGTCACTAGCTACAGCTTGGATATAGCTGCTGTAGTTAAAAATTCTTCATTAAATACGCTCAGAACAATAAACTGCTCTCAGAGCAGCACAGCTGTTCTGTTTGGGAACCAAACCTGCATGCTACAAATATTTATGAAATTTCATGGTTAGACATGCTGTCCACATCGCCCATTCAGTGACTTGGTTCCACTTCTTAAAATAAAATTTATTCACCAAGCGCAAGATAGACGCAACTCTAGCACTTGGGTATTTAAGGGGAAAAAAAATTCATGGCTCCATTAGCAACAAGGATGGGATAAGCAATACAGGCCAGTAGACGCTGGGACATTTTTGAGAACCTCCGAATGATTAGTGAACAATGAAAAGCAGATTGTAATTTTTTCTTTATCAAAACGACCACATAAAGACTAATGTATACATCACAAACTCACCACAAAGGAGATGAAGCTGCATCTGCACTAATTAGACACATGACAGCTTAATACACTCCTGCATACCAATAAGCAGAGGTTCTCTGTCCCTTCCAAGAAATGGTAACACATACCACAAGCTAAATGCGCTTCTTGCAAAATGTACTACAGATGCAGCTGTGCTGCAGTGAAAATCTAAGGTTCTTCCACAGGAATTATTAAATAAGGAAAACCTCAAACAACCAAAACTGTGCAAATCTATAAAGACACTGCTTTTGAAAAACAGTTTAACCTTTAATTGCTAACAATAAAAGGAAATAAAAAAAATAGAGAACCCTTGAGGAAAAAGACTCAGCATGTGATAAGCTCATTAAACATCGAGTTTAATGAAAACCCTATTGTAAACAGCAGTAGGATATCTCCTCCACTACTCACTGATTCAAATCACGTACAGTTCTCCCCAGGGCCCGCTCCAAATGGAGCCGCACTTCTACAGGCTTTGTTGTCGATACGTATTGTAAAGTTAAAGTATTTTGCATGAATAAACTCCCCCTATTTGTTGAATTCATTCACCGGCTCTAGCAAACAATATACAAGAGATAATAATTATTAACACAATGAAATAAAGATTTCCGAGACAGCTAGAGCCTTACATCACCAATCTGAGAGAAATTCCGATGCAAATTAGGAATTCCTAATTCCTGTCTTTAGGAAAAAAAAAACAAACCCCAAACAAAAAACCCTGGGTTTGTTTATTTAAATTTCATAATAGCACTTTGTCTCCCAGAGAAAGACATAAGTTTGTGTAAATCCAACAATGCGGTAACATTTTTGCTTTTAATTCTTTGCTCCTCCAAAACTCATATTTTCAGAAAGCCCGATTAGTTTATGGGCTTTCAGCTTCAGTGGCTTGTGTGCTAATTCCTTAAGTAAGATGTGCGGAGTTCGGCGCACACAGCATTGAGTTTTTGGTACTGCAGGCTGGGATCCCGCTGTCCCCCATACACATACACACATATACACACACACACCCCCCCTTGCCACGGTGCTAATCCCCTCTGAATTTTGCTTCGTTAAGATAAAACAGCAATAGAGTAACAGATTCATTTCTCTCATGCAAATGTTTTTTATATAAACGACGCTAACTTCCATATTCCTTCCAATTTCACCAAGTCTAGCTCTCAAGGTATTTTACTGCCTTACTGCTTGACTGATGTAAAATAGCACCATCAGTGCGGTCACTACCTTTTCTTTCTATTCCCCAATTTCAGATACCAGGTCATAGCCCCGTCCTGCAGAAAAACACCCAGTTAGCACCTCCACATTCAGAAATCCTCGTATCGCAGGTACCACATCCTACGTCCGACTGAGGCAGTATGAGACTTCCTGAAGTTTCAGCAACCTTCGCTTGGAAGCGGTTCTCAGTGGGATAAAAACACTTAAGGCAGACCTTTTAACTCCTAATGCCCTGCCAGGAAGTCCAGAGTCGGCAACCCTGGGGGCTCGGGGCTCCGAGGCTCTCCGCACCGCCGCAGCCCCGGGATGCTGCTGCCGCCCGCACAGCCCAGGAGCGAACCGCGTGTGCCGGCACCCGGCAGCGCCACACCGCCTTACCCGCCATCGTCACTGTCCCCAGCATGGCTGCGGCCACGCTGACACCACGAACCCCCTCTCCCGCTCCGAGGTTCCTCCCAGGACCGCGGGGCAGCCCCAGCCGACAGCAGCGAGAGGGAGGCGGCGGGCGGCAGCGGCGCTTCCAGCCCCCGCACCCGGCTGGCCGAACGGAGGGATCAGCGCCTGCCGGAGAGGCTGCCCGATGGAAGTGTGCCTGTCGGAGGGCTGGGCTCTCCCCCGAGCCCCACGGCCGCTCCCCCCTGTCCCGGACAGCCCCGGGCCCCGCCCGGGACCGCCCCCGGCTCTTCCCACCGCTGGCCGGCAAAGCGCGGTGCCTCACAGGGTCCGGCTCGGAACTGCCGCTTCCAGCCTTTATCTCCCTCTGCCCCGAAGGAAGAGGCGCCGGCTGCCGCTTTCGAACCAGCCGCCCGCTTCAGTTCCCGCTGTTGTAATGCCTTCCCCATGCAGCCTCCCACAAAGCATCAACACCCAACCTCAATAGATGCTGCTTAAAAGCCCCATGAATTTTGTCCCTCGTAAACAAACCCACACAAAACACTTCTGCTTTTCCACACTGAAATATTTGCTCCTTTGCCTGTTACTGTGCGGTTAGTTGGTTTGGGTTTGTTTTGTTTTCATTTGTCTCGAGGGTTTTTAAAACTGGAATTCTCTACAACCTAATTACTTATAAATTGCCTCAAATTCTGCTGTCAAGAGTTTCATAAATGTGTTACTCCAGATACTTGTAGTATAATAATTTAATGCTCCTACTGATAGTAGAAAAGGGATGCAATATGATAAAATACGATGTAGAGGCTCAGTATCTAATACAGGTGTCCTCCTATTATAGCAACAGTATTTCTATTTTGATTACAGTTGATTAAGTTGAATATCTCAAAAGTTCTGATGATACTTTGAGCCTTCATCTCTCTGACTGTCAGAGCCAACTTCCCAGCCAATTTACCAGAGTATCTGGCTAATTTAATTTTATAGTGGCAACTTTTAACGAGTCTAAGTCATCTCTCAAGTGGTCTTCTGAATGCAAGATTCAAGTAAGGTTGATGAGAACCAACCAACTTAAAAAACCTTTAATCATAAACACTCCTTTACTGTAGGCAAACTTGTGTTGTTTCAGTGCTTGGTGCCACAATGCTTTACTTCTGAGTTGAGACTTGCAAGCAAGGTGAAATGAACAATGAGTGGAGAACATGAAGTGTAGCACTAAAATGGAACATTTTTCTATGTGTAAAGATTTCTCTGCATGAAGGAACTAAGAGATACCTCTTCTCCACCTTTATTCATCTGCCTAAGGACACATGAGGTGGACTCTAAGGTCCAGAGGAGTGGACAGAAACTAACATCTGAACATAACCTTTACTTCAAGAACTCTCTTCAGTGCTCAACAGGGCAAGTTTTACCTGTCTCTATAGATGATGTCATTTTCAGCTATCATTACCAGCAAATACATGCTGCATCACCTTCATAAAGGGATTACTTACTTCAAGAGCAAACACATAGTACTGTTTTCCCTTTCACATAAATAATGCTACCATGTAGACTTGGCTCCACTGACAACAGTGACAAAATTACAATATTTTGTTTTACAAGACATGATTACAATAGGAATATCACACAACTACAGGAGAGATGATTCTCAAAACAAAGCCAAGGTTTTTCAGGCAGTCTACTGAAATCTAAATTCCTAATGCTGTGTATGCTCACATCATGCCGTGCAACTGGTTACACATAATTTCCTCCACTCAGAGGAAGCTTCATTACATATCCCAGGAATGTGATTTCCATACAACTGAAACTACAACCCAGGATTATTCAAAAATAATTATAATCTTTGACTACTAACTTGAAACTCATGCCCTTTTAACAACCTTTTCTTTTACCTGATCCAGAAGCTGAGTATCAACATGAAATCTTCTGACACTACTGTCAAATATCAAGTATTTTCTCTTCCCTTATGACTCTGTTTAGTGAGTATCCTCCCCCCATCCCTGTCCACTTAAGAGTAAAACTTTAGAGAAGTGGAGTTTCATGAAAGATAAAAAAAGTTGCATTCCATTTTTATAGTGTCAAAAGTCCCTACTGGTATGATTAAAAAAAAAAAAAGGCACAAAAGCTCGGGATAAAATATGGTAGCCTTCTACTAGGATAATAGCATTATGGCAGTTAATCTAAAGATGTGACAACTAATTGCTTTTACCAGGATTCAAATCCTGGAGTACACCATGGGTTACACACACGTCTTAAGCTACTCCACAGCTGACACTGAAAACAGTGCCTCATCTACCCTGTCCCCATCCCTTCCCTGCTCTCCACCAGCAGCATCAGATGCCTGCTCTGACTGAAAACCAGCCCTCCCTCTTGCCATCCTGCCAAAAAAGTCAGCAGGCAGCAGGACTGCTGAAGCAGATCTCTCAATGCACGCCTGTGAACAGGAACAGAGGGAAGCAAGAAGAGACTGATGAGAGCAGGAAAGGTGGGCTGCCAGATCACACAGGGGAAAGAACAGCACATTCCTGACTGTGCACCAAGGCAAGGGAAATGTTCCCAACACAGAACACACTGGGGTGCCTATGATGAGAAAGGTTTTGTGGTCCCAATGCAAATCCAATTAAAAGTTGTAGGAAAGGGAACTTTAATCAAAGTAAAACAAATGGATTAGCAGCCTGTCCCTCCCGATGAGCTCAAAATCATTTATCATTAATATCACTAATGAATTAACAAAAAATGATTTCTGCCTTATGAAGGCAGGGACAGGCCTATGCAGCAGGAACTATCATGAGAAGTGGAAACTGAGCCGTTCCTAACAGGGGGATGGTCAGGATATGGGCACCAGACAAGCAGAGGCACTCTGAGCTTAAGAATGACCCCTAAGGGGGAAGAGGTGGGCATCTCCATCACTGACACCAATACCTTCAGTCCACAGGCCATTTGTCACCTGAACTCCCTCCTACAGAGAAAGCATCTCCCACAAAACAGTGCCCTAGAAGCACCTGAGCAACACCAGATTACATGAGTAACACCTGTTCCGTAGCAGACAGGTAGCCGAGCCCCATTTCTACTTCTCATCCCATTTAGCACACAGGCCTCTATGGTATGTCCACTGAACACACGTTTTTACTCACCATCTGCTCCAGCAGACTCTGTTTGCTCTCTGGGTGGTTCCTGGAGTGGTGAAGCCACCTCTGACTGCTGCCCATCCAGTTCCTTAGGTGCTGTAACAGCTCCCAGCTCCAGTGGCTCCTGTGGTGAGGCATCATCCTTCAAATTGTCTTCACTAGCATCAGGTACTGGTAAACTTGCATTTAAAGCCTGCATGGTCAAATATTGATTGAAGGATGGTAGGTGGGAAAGACAAAGAGAAAAGGAAAGAACAAGAAAACGTCAGTATTAGGCTGGATTCCCCCCCCCAGTCCCCACAGAATATTGTTCTTTCATTCTCATTTTGAATATATACATGCAAGCCATTTTAACTTTATTAAATAAAAGCACTTCTATGAGGAAAAAAAAGCAAAACACATAATCTGGGACTATTTCTCTTTCTGCTCTCCCACATGAAATGCGTGGAAGCAGCAGGTCTTACAGACAACAGCCCATAACCTTGTGTAGAAATTGGTTACTTCCATGAAGGAAAAACTCCAGGATAAGGTGAATCTAGAAAATGGAAAGAAATTCTTCATTTAAAGTGTCTGGCACAACTTCTCTGATACATGAATGAATCCTCTCTATATTATAGCCTTTGGTATTGCTCCTCTACTGATGTGCTTATCTTATCACCAACAATACAACTACAAAGAAATGGAGCTATTCAGGACAGAAAGCAGAAGACATAGGGATTTCCCATGAGGAAATGCACTGAAACTGAGATTAAAACTAGAATTTTTGGATCTCTTATTAGGCAGAAACTATTCTTACAGGAGGAAAGAGCTTTGCAATTCTTTGGGACTCAGCCCTATATAATTTGAAATGTCTTTTCTAGATTTGAAAATATGTGCAAAAAGAAGAATCTGTTTTTCAGCTTCCACATTTGATACATTTTAATTATTTTCAGAATTTTTATTGGCTTGCCCTATAAGAAGAAATACACTTTCACAAGCATATTTTTATTTTGAAAGTATGGAATACGTTCTGGTCATTATAAGATACTTAAGTACCCTTTAATTTATTGATTACCCTTTATTTAATGAACTAGCTGTCCAACTGATTCTATTACCTTCCAATAGAAACCATTTCAACTAATTAACCATTATTCCTGAAGCAAAGGTTTGAAGCTCCTCTGGTGGAACAGCAAACTTTAATTACATATCGTTGTCTTGTGATTTGTCTGTACTCTCAAAACACTGCCACTGAAGCCCTGTTAATTGATCAAAGGTACCACAGATGCATTACACCAAAAGATGGGATCTAATAACCACACACCCGAAGCACCAAACTGGGATCAGGAAGATGTCACATTCCTGACGACTGTTTTCCAAACCCTCTTACATAAACCTTCTGAATGGGGAAATCTATTTATTTATTTTTATTAGTAATTAGCCTGCTGCAACAGAATTTCAAATCAACAGACAAATCAACAGAGTGCCAGGAAAAGGGCTTTCCTCTTAATCATCAGATTCTTTCCACACGCTGGGTGAGATCTGAGAGAAGCGCCGTACCCCACTTCCACAGGCAATGAAATGTGTGCATTCAGGTTCCAAATTTTCAGTTCAGAAGCCCTTAATTAAGCCAAATTGTTTCCACCCGGCGTTGTTGTGCTCCTCAAAGCTGCCTTTCACAGCCACATAATCCACCTCACGAAAAAATATCCCATTCTGCTCCACTGCCAATACCACAGATGGAATAATTTGGCTTCAGAGTTTTCACATGCTGAGACCAGATATTAAATAGAAGAAATAAAGAATGGCTCAACACTCAGATTACATTCCCGCTTCTCACATCACTCTTCCCATAAATCTAAAACACAGGAACTCAGGAGGGATAAAGACACCACACTACCGAGCAAAGGCACGTAAGCCCTGGGAAGCTCCTCTGCAGTTGCACACAGCATTAGCTGAATGGGAGTAAACTATTAAAGACAAGCAAGAAAATTAAGACATAGAAAACAACAACCTAATTCTGAAAAGGCTTTAAGGTTTTTCAGTACAAATTTAGTAGAGGACCATTACTATTTTTTTAATAATAGTAAATTTCAATGCTTCATTCTTGAAAGACAACTGCTAGTCCTGCAAACACAAGAACAACCTTGACTTGCCAGACTCTCAGGGAACTTGGCTACTTGAAGAAAAAGCCATGGATGACTATTTCAGTATGACACACTCAGAATTAGCACCAACAGTTCTTTCAAGTCACAAGAAAGGCAACAGCACTGAATATCTTAGGATTCCTCATGTTCAAAGATTTCTTTGCCTTTCTTTCCAAACCTCCCCCGGGCAGCACATCATTGTAAAGCTAGTCCCATGTATAGGCACATGTACAGACACAGTCAACCATCTGCCTAATAAGCACCAGTGGACTCTGCAAAGAGCCAGAGTACAAAGGTACTTGGTACCTCAACGCAGTACAACTTCTCTCCTTTTTAAATTGAGCACAGACTGTTATGATAAAATATTAACAATGGTAGTACTTACTATTACCCCAGCTCTGAATTGATTCTGTAAGTTTTGGTGCATTCAGGAAAACAGGGACTTTATATAATCCTAAGATTTGTGATTTTAGACCAGAATTCAGAAGTCACTGTGTCTAGCAGATAACCCTTTGGATCTGTTAAATCTGCAGCACCATCCAGTATGAAAAACAACATTAAATATAAAACATCACTAAATGTAAGACTATAAGCAGTTTTTACAACCAGCCAGTATAATTATAATCCCTGTTCACTCTGTACATAAATTCAGTTTTGGAAGCAGGATGCATCAGTCACAACTGAGGAAAAAATGTAAATACATGGAAAACCTCAGTATTTTCAAATCTGACCAGACCTGCAATATAACCCTACCTTTTTACCCCAGTCTCTTGGGAAAGAGTTTGATGTGATTCTTGGCCTTGGGAAGGCAAATTTATATTTTCAAATCAAGTGCTCTGCTTTAAATAATTGGATAATCAAAACTAATAAAACAATAGTATTTTTTCCAAATTAAAACACATGCAAGGGAGAAGAAACCTTTGGGGAGTTTGTAAAGTGAAAGGAGATATAACAGCATCATTAGTTTAAAAAAAGAAAAAAAAATTTTGTGGTCTAAAAAAAGTTGCTCAGGCTCTTTATGAGGGTCAGTGCAGTCTGTCCCACTGCATTAGTACTCAAAAGAAACTAATTTCAGTTTTCCTTCACATTAACTGCTTCATTTCTCTGAAGGGATCTAAACTGCAGTTTAGTCCAATTATATCTAATTTGTTGAGCAGTGTTCTCAATTCCATTGAGAACAGTTGTAAAGCTTAGACAAATACAACATCAGAGTTTAGAGAAATGGGTGAAAACAACATTTAAAAAGACAAATTAACAATATTAGGAATCTCTCTGTTCATCTTTATGCATTTATCTACAAGTAATGAGACATTACATTTGGCAGGCTTACCAACATTTATCAGTTTTTTGTGGCACACATTCATTACACTCCTTTGATTATTAATTTATGAACGTGTTGTCTCATGAACACTGGCCAAACCAAGGAGAACTGGTTATCCAGTTCACTGGTCTTTCAGCTTCTTCATTCCCAAAACAAAGGGCCATTAGCAAAGCAACACTCCAGTTTCTGTCACGCCATTACTGTACATCCTGCATGTATTTTTTTTTAATATTTGCTTCACATTCACCACAAAGACAGAAGCAAAGGGCAGACACCCAGCTAATGAGACTAAAACACACAGGGCTTGTTGCCCACATCACTCTAACCAAGAGCAGCTTCTGCTCCATCTTGCATCCAGCAGTGGGCCCGACTGTTAGACCCCATTAAACACACACAAAATTGAAAATGGATAAATTAACGTGACAAATTGCATAAGATGTGGATGAACTGCAGGTCCCTGATCTCCCTGTACATTAGCGGACGCTTCCTTCAGGCACCGTTCCTGAGGGGTTCGCAGCACTCAGCCTCTTCCCCCACCAGCAATCACCATCATTCCCAACATTCCTTGTACCAGACCTAAATCATTCCAGGGATTCCTCACACCAGGCCCAAACGTACCAGAGTTAATTTTGCCTCATTCTGTTAATCCTGCTACAGTGATTCTACATTAGATTACTAAAATAGCCAGATCCAGCTGTCTGAACAACTGAGCAAACTAACGTAATGGTCTCTAATATTTTTCCTGAAGTTTGATTTTGAAATTCTGGGAAAGACTGTCGGTGTGCTCAGGGGGCCTGCTTTTAGCACATGCTGCTTCATCAAAAACAACTTCAAACACCAACACTTGGGAAAAGAAAAGAATTGGATCATTCCAACTCTTTGTTCACAGCAGTTTGTCTTGTTTTGCATTAGCTAAACATTAGAGGTTTGTGGGATACTGCAAGTTCCAGGTGAAAAAAACACAAGGCCCTTCCTCTGTAAGGCACAGAACAGCACATGTAATTTCATTACCTTATTTCTACCTCCTGCAGACAAAGCCAACAACTTTCTCCACACCTTTCAGATTCTCATCTTCCCTATTCTCGCCCAATTCTCAGCCTGACTTCGCTGTGACATCTCCTTACGGATGACTACCCTCGAAATCCAAACGGATAAAACAAAATACCCAAAACACCAGAAAGTTTCTACACCAAATTAATCTCTCTGATCTCTTTTCGCAGCCTGTGAAAGAAGCACCACCCCCAATCTGTTATCCTGAAGCCTGATCCAAAGGGAGCTCTTTCCCAGGTCTTACACCTTTCAGCTCTTTCAGATACCACCTTATGGAAGCATTTCACAGGTACAGCTCACCCAGGCGCTGAGGACCAGTCAGAACAAGGGCTGAGCACGAAGCACGTTCCTCTCCTCTCAGCAACCACACCCAGGCTTGCATTTCCAACCTGGAGGACTTTCAAGGTCCCGACGTTCCTCTTTGCATCTCTTTAGCCTCTACCACATCAAACGCAAGCTAATTGCCTCGGCTTTCAAAGTGCTCGGCCACTCCCTCTACCACCTCTCCCTTATCTCCTGTATGATTAGGGCGCTATTTCACGCTTTTGGTGCCGCTAGGACACCAATTTCCATTGTGCATTTTTTCAATTATACATTTTTATTCTTCTACCCAGCCACTCCACAGGCATGGTCAGCCCTCCAAACCTTACCACTGAATTGTACCAGTCTCTTCCTCCCCAGTTGAAAGAGAAGTATCTAACGGGAATCAGATCCTGCTGAACCAGGGGAACCCTGCAGCTTCAGACCAAATGTCTCAAACTGGGGCTCCCAGAGACAGAGTCTAGGGACTTTCCTTGAATAAGCTTAGTTTAACCATTGCTAACGTAGTATTTTCAGGCTGACTCAGCTCCCTTACCAGAACGCAGTTGTTTAAACAGCAGATGTAAGTCACCCCAGCTGTTATTTGTCAGGCACTCGGACAATAAGACACTCTGACATCTCAGCTGGTAACCTCTTTAGAAGAGACAGTTCCAAATATTTACTGTCTAGCACACACTTGCTCTCATTACAACACAGGTAGCATAATCAAGTTACTACTCAGAAATGGGAACCATCCCAAAAACACTGTTTGAATGACTTGCTGCTCAAGTGGGGGCCCTTGCATGCCAGCAAGCCAGGAATCCACCACACCACATTTTCAAGCCATCAATCACCATTAAAATATCATCTCTGACAAACCTAGATTTTGGTGTAAGAATAGCTTATTAGCATGCCCATATTTTTCCAAATTCTCTCTGGAAGTTTCCCTACACTGTTTCAGTTAGCTGTTCCAACAGAGCTTGGCTCCCTCCACAGGGCCACAAAAAGAAACCTTTATTAAAGCTAGCACCTCAAACTTCTACATAAAATAAAAGTGGCATGTGTGTGATTAGCTGTTAGCTGCAATGTTGGTAGGATGATGCTGCTATCCTGGCGTTGCCCACATGGCTTGAAGTCACCTTCCACCGCATCGGAGAGCACCACGCTGGCATTTTTTTCCATATCTCTGATGCTTAGCATCAAAATTGGAAGTTGGGTGAGAGCCACGTCACTGCTATGAACAGAGAGGATGCTCACAAAATGGAGACAGCCAAACCAATCCAGTCACATGCTGCCACCAACAGAAGTGTCACCCAGCTCCTCCTCCAACTCCGGACACAAGATCCTGCCTGCTCCCCTGTACCTGCAGCTTCTGCTGAGGCCCAGAAGCCAACACATCTCACTCTATCAGCAGAGAATCACCTTGCCAAAGAACTGGAACAGTTTTCCAGAGGCTTAGCTCCTTGAACGAGCTCGCGCAGTGCCAGATGCGATAAAGGAGAAGTTGCAGGTGCTCTGGGAAGAGGCAGGAGCACATGAACCACCTCACCAGACATCTCAATGGCTTTTGTCAGTTCAGTACATCAAAGGTTTGTCTGGCCTGCCTCAAGACCAAAAAGATCTTGCTCCTACTTCTAGCACTACTGAAATCTGCTAAATCCTTCTCAGTCCAAGCTTCAGGCCACCATGCTGCTCAGGACAGTCTGCACTTGAGTCTTGCCCCAATGAGTTTTCACCAGCTCACTGCTACCAACAGGAGAAGTTTTTTCATTTCCCCTCCTACCCTGCTGGAAATGCTTGCCTTGTCCTGGCTATTGGTCTCACCTCCACAATGTAGGAGTTAAATGAACTCACAAGCAGACCAGGAAAATGCTCCAGCAAGAATAAATTTCAGTTTCCTGAAGGGTTAGTGAGTTTAACCTGCTTTCAGAAAGGCACGGTTAGGACACAACACAGCCAAGTGAGACTGCGTCATCTGAGGCAAAACAAGGAAGAACAAGGGAGGAAGAAAAGGAGGGGGAAAAGCAGCATTGCTGCTCAAACAGGAAGGAGGTAACTTCATCACAAAAATCAACCTTCTGTAGAACCATACCCCGCCCCTTGTTTTCAACAAGAGCTCGGGTGTCAATTCACAGATCTGATTAATTCAGTTCCAACCTGGAGGAAGCTGAATGGATTAGTACCACCAGGATTTCTCACACTTCCCTGCAGAAGTGGCTTCCCACAGTGGGGTGGCTATGCAAGATAAGGAGCAGCTCCTCCACTGCCAGAGTTTAAGCCTAATCTGCTCCAGTAAAGAAATCCACCCGAGTCCTAGTACTGTAGCAGGCTGGAAACTGGGGCTGCTTTATGAGTAACTGAGCAGGAACTTTTGAGAAGATGGGTCCAACAGCTGAGGTACTCACCCCATGGGCCCACATTTAACCTGCCATGTTCACAAGCCAGTGCCCAAAGGCCCCTAAATATCCCTTGCTCTGTACACCAAGTGCTTTCCAGGGTCCCTGGACTGTAGAAGTGAGCAACACCAAAACATACACCCTTCCTTTTGGTAACCAGGACACCCAAAAACTGGTACCTGGCCAAAGAGTCAGATGTGAATAACAAAACAGCTTAATGACTATAAATTTGTTCCTTTCTAGAAGAAAAGGTGAAGAGGTTTTTCATCTTGTAAAAAATGCAACTACGTCATGAAAGAAATTTAATTAAATATTTCAAGGATTTCACATCACAAAAGAAAGCACAGCTTCTCTGAGATTTTACATCCTGTATAAGACTAGTTGCTTAGACAGTTTATTTGTAATTGCCTTGCCAAGGCTCACTCAAGTTGGATTCCACTGAAGTCAGTGTCCCAAATCTTTTCTTCTAAAAAAGGGTTGTAACAAGCATTTTAATTTGGAAAATGCAAGATAGAAGACCACCCTCCAAAAGATTCCCTATCTTCCACAAACAAATTAGCTACCTGATAGATTTCTCCAGGGGCATTGCAAGACCTGGTAATTTTCAAATTCAAAGAGCTGGAAGGAATAACGATTAAAAACTGTGTCACAAATCTCCATGAAGTTACTTTACTCTAGTAAGACAGACTAAATGAGACACAAAAAAAGTATGACTAAACTTCATTAAAACTTATTTTTCTTTTTATGCAATGTAATGGAAGGCAAAACCAGCTGTTTTGGGAGAACAACAGTAACACAACTTCTTACAGCAGCAAAATGGTAATAGAACTTCCCCAATTTTAAACAATTCTACTTGAATGAGGCAAAAATATACTAGAAAACATTCCTCCTGAAGCTTAGAAGACATAAAACACAGAATTAATAATAATCTGTACTTGAGAACAGTATTAATGCGATTCTCTTTTTTTACAGGGTCTTAGTTCCCATAACTGGATAAACATGGCTATGAATATTACATCCCTTCTTCAAAGTTGCATTATCTTAAACAAGCACAATAGCCAAATGCTTGCCCGATATAAATTCCCTCTTTTCTAAACGTCAGCATCTGAATTCTAAAATTGCCCAACACAACTGCTAAATATTTTGTTAACCAACACCAATCCCCAACGCTTATTTAGTTTAAAAAAAAAAAAAAACCCAACAAAATAAATCTTCGTTAATTTAAAGTTCATTCGCAATGTGGTTTTCAAATCTGTCAAAACACGCACAAGGAGGTCTAGTGGCAGCCAGGAACTATGGGAAATTCAACTTGAAAGTTAAATCTGAACCACAAGGTCAAAGAAACAAAGTCATAACCGGTTCTCAAGCTCTAATACACCCACGCACCAGTCACAGAAACTTCGGAGTCTCCCTGCTCGCTCTGAGCACCCGAACTCTGAAGAGCCCAAAGAAGGGGATCTCGGTAGAACGCGTTATTACTTCTCCCCTCACAAACTCCCCAAAGCCACGCTATGCAAACACACAGAGGCACATAACCTCCCTTTCAGTCCCAAAATCCCCTAAACGCGCCTATTCCAGAGGGATAAATGGGTTCATTCATAATCTATTTTTAAACACCAGACATGTTTAAAAAGAATTTCTTTCAATTCTTCAACGTCTTTATTTTAAATCACACATACCTAGAGCTCCTTCGCGCCCCACGGGCTGGGAGTTGGGGAGTCCCTCCCCCTTGCCCCCTATGCGGTAGGACAGCGGGCCGCACCAAAGCCATGGCTCCAGCGCTGGCCGCCGACACGGCCGCCCCTTCCCCACGGAGCGGCGGCTCAGGTGAGCCCGAGCCCGGGGGTGCGGGCCGGGGCGGGAAAGGGGGCACAGCGCTGCTGGCGCCCAGCCGAAGGCAGTGCCGAGCCGCGCCCCGACGCGCCTCCCACCTGCTCCCTCGGGAGGGGAGAGGATGGAGCGGGGGGGCTGCGGAGAGCCGCGGGAGCCGCGGCGATCCGGCCGCAGGACCGCAGTCAGGAGGCTCCTTGGCGCAGACCTCGCCGCGGCTGGGTGCGGCTCCTCTCGCCCCGACCGCGCACAAAAGCGGCGGCGCCCCCGCAGCCGCCCTCGCCCCCCGCCCCGCCGCTGCTGCC